>JABUQX010085478.1:0-63202 GCA_015478945.1 Trachelipus rathkii
AATAGAAATCGATTAATTAAATAAATTCATTTTTTGGAGCTCTTTTTCGAAATATTGCATATCGTCAAAGAAACACATAATGCTCATTTCAAATGCTCAGAAATACGAGTTTTAACAAACTGCATTTAAGAGCTTCAGCCAATCTATCATTTCAAATGTTAAATTGGAAAAATCGTACTTTAAGAGTATCCTAAATTTGAAAGGTGAAAAATCATAAGAAGCGTAATTTAAGGTATAACCATTATTACATTCACAACAGGTTTTTCCAACACACATCATATGAAATATCTTAAGGTATATTTCTTAAACACACACTTGTAATTGCAATTGAGATCGATATTATCATAACAAACGATCAATTTCAGAGAGCAGTCCGAAACTGAGAACTAGTACTTAATAATTCACACTTTGCTACGCTTGGAGAATTGCATTTCATTGAAATACATTATATTTCTCCAATGCTGAAAATACGGAGATTTATTAACATCTCATATCTTTGAAGTATTTCAACCTCAATAGATCGTTCAAATCTGAAATTAGGAGGTAAATTATACTTTTCAACGAGCATCTAAATCGTAATGTGAAAATTTAAGAGAGAAGCGCGTAATTATAGAAGTTTTAATCATTTTTTATTAATTCAGTTCTTCACAACTAATGAAATGATTGGTATATAAAAACATCAATTAATATACTTGAACTTTTCATTAAAAACGTCAATTTAAGACCACCTACAAACTATATAATCAATTCGCTATTTTTATCCTGCTTTTTGAAATTCGCTTTCAATGAAACACTTACTCTTCAAAATGCTGAATAATACCGTTAAAAACTCTAAACTTTTAAGATTTACACATAAATATTATGTTTCTTAATATGTTAAATTATAGGAAAAATCGTACTTTTAAGAGTTCATAATATTCGTAATGTGAAAAATTTAAGAAATAAAGCGTAATTTAAGAAGTTAAATTTTATATCCATATTAAACAGAGTTTTCACAACTAATTAAAATAAATTTGAACCATTTTTCATTGTAATTATAACAACAAATTAATTAGCGAAATGTGTTGTCAGTTAACAAAACGCTACAAATTTAAGACCACAAAAAATTTAATATAATTCGCTTTCAGTACGAAATATGATTGGCTGATACAGTTTGTAGAACGCCCTTAAGTTACGCGAGATAAAATAATTCCTTTTTTGAGTTTATACATACGCATTATAGAATTATGTAAACCAAAGGTAATATTCAGACATGTTAAAAAGACTATAGAATTGAGGTAAATATAACGTCATCTGAGAGAGTTTCTACAGTAATTGTGAATGGGCAAACAGTTTAAGCAAAAGCGCCTAATTTAGAGAGCTCATAGAATTTTTTTGCTAATTAACACCTCAGGTTTTTTGTTGGCAAATACAACTAATGAAATAGTTATTATATATATTCAAAATCAATATCTGAAAACTTTCCATTAAAATCTGTATATACAATCGCTACAATATTAAGATCATCAATTATGTATAAATTCTTTCCTATAGAGAGTTAGATATTTGTGAGTATATTCTATGCTTCCTCTTTTATATCACCTGCTTATTTTGATAAATATAGCGTATATTATCAGATATAGAATACGCAAACAAGCCTACTCGCGGAAGCGTAAGTCTTATTCTGAAAGATCGAAATATATTTCAACATATTTGTATGTCATTAATAGACTGGGACAAATAGCGCTTGATAAACCTCAATTCTTACTAGGCCGATTAGCTTATATATGTATTTGTTCGAAATGTAGAGTATAGATAGCGAAAACATCAGTACATTAATGACGCATAGTGATTAATTTGAAATGGTGGGGAGATAAAGCGTGGGGGTCACGCTCACAACCACGAAATAATTTAAGCACACGAAGCACGTAATTTTTAGATAGTTAAATTTTTCGTAATATTAAAGACTAGCATATTTTCGTAGCACAACAAATACTCATGTAACATATTCTGAGGATATAAACAACAATATATTATGAACAAGATTGCATGTAAAAATAACACGAATCAAGTTAAGTACCAAACCAAAACAATAATTAAATCCTCTTTTCTGCTTTTGCAAATTTTCGGCATTTTCTACATTACACAATTTATCTTATAGTCGAAATTAATAATATTATTATATATATATATTATATTTTCAAATGTTTTTATATAAATACATAATAAATACACTCGCATATACATAGATAAAAATAACGATTAAAATATATAAATATATATAGCAAATTAATTTCACAAATATGTTGAAATTATTAGAGAGAAAAATCGATACTTATTTTAAGAGTTACCTAAATTTGTATTAGTGAAAATTAAGAGCAAAAGCAGTAATTTTAGAATAGTTAAAATTTTATTACTTTATAAAACATAGTATATTACAGAAAATATGACATAATTTGCATAAAATTAAATCAAGTGAAAATAAATGTAAAAATTTTCAACAGTAGATCATGCATATGCTGACAAAACAATCTTAACTTTTATCATTAATATGGATCATGTGGCTTTTTCTGCGTAATTTGATTATATATGCAATTTTAATGAGAAATCACACTTATTTTTTACAATGCTGAAGGATAGTCAGGATAAAAAAATTCAAGTATTGATAGAGTAGGACGTGCGCAAGGCGGAAATAGATGTGTTATGATATTCGAAATTGTTGAGAGATGAATTAGGAAGGAAGAAGTCTGGAGGACGCTCTTCAAGAGTTCTACTTATTTTTTATTCTCATCTGTAAATGTAGTTGCAAATTAATTTTAGACAGTTTTAATTTTTATTAAAACCAGGTTTTAACAGCAGTCATATCGCAGTGTTGATAACACATAATCTGCTCATATTGATTAAATATTGAAAAGTTTTCTATTTGAGAATGGTACATAATCTGGTTAAAAACGAGCTTAAAATAAGCCATAGGTCAGTGAAGCTGCTTTTGAAATGAGGCAAACCATCAATATGCATCATCATCATCATATATTGAATGTATTATTATTCAAAGTCAGTGATGATCTCGTTTTTTATAAGATTACATCATTTTTATCATAAATTTCGTAGAGGATGGAGCCGAAATGTTTGAAATATTCATCTACTGAATAACTTGGAGAGTCCGATTTAAATTGTTTAAGGAGTTCTGAGTAGTTGGTAAATATTAGGTAATTAGATATTTATAAATGAACGAAATGTTAGATATCTTATATCTTTCTTAACATTTAGGATTGGCAAGAATCTAACTATTATTTTAAAGACAAACTAGTGTACTTATTCATTGGAACTGTGAAAGGAAATGTACTCTATGAGAGTGTAGAGATACAACAAATAAAGAGAATTTTCATAAATAGAGATACGGTCAAAGCTCTAGACGAGCCTTATTGAGCACATGGAAGTGAATTACTGTCCTGTATCTGTATTGAGATAAGTTAGGCATGAACAAAACTTGTACTAGACGAAACACAGGTGTATACTGTATCTAGTATTGTCTAAAATGCAAATGTTATACAATATGAACAACCTGCTAATGAAGCTGCTAAGTATGGAAGTAGAGTATATTCCGCTAAAATAATATTCGAAATAATTCGAGAGCATATGTACGGAGTTGAGAAATGAGTTCGGAGAGTAAATGTGCTGTAAAGTGAGATATAATAAATTCGTAGAGAATCTTGAAATTTAAGAAATAAGGCGTAGAGTGTCTATAGTGGAAGGTGTAATATAGATTATATTATGTGCTAGTACTGTTAGCAGGTTTCAACGACAACTAAATGTATGAGTGTGAGTGATTATGTCTTGGGATATAATTATAAAGACAATGAGAGGCTGGGAAGAAAAGATTCATATCACAATGGTAAAATATATAGAATGGCGGGGATTTTGTACGGACAGAGTTTGGAGTACACGCTATCTGTAAGAGCCGAGTAATTGCATAATCTAAACTAAATTACTAATTTTTTATGAGAGAGCTTGGTATAATGGAGTATTTTCACAGCTCGCTAAACGCATTAATATGATAGGTGATCACCAAATGATAGAAGAGATACACACGAGTTTAATAAGCTCTCTCATATTTATAAGATACACACACACACATAATAATACAGAACGTAGTGATACCTAATTATTGATTCACATGCATATCAGTGCGTATAAAAAAAATCAGAAAGAAGTCAACAAAGTTACGGAAGTCAAACTTGCTAACTGAGATAAAATTTCAGATTAAGACATATATATTTTTAATATTGAAAACTTACCTAAATGAAACTTCCAAAAACTCAGATTTGGATAGCCACTAAAATAAAAAAACTAAAAAATTATTGAATATTCATCATCATACAAAACACCCACCACACGGATCAATTAACGAGCACAATAAAAGTATTATTAAAAGCAATACACATATCAAAGTTGTAAAGCACATAAATCGAACCAAAATAGGTTAGTAAACGCAAAATATAAAACATATATAAGATCAAAGTCACATACCTATCGGATCAATTATATATGAAATATAGACATTAAAAATACAAAAATTAATTTTTTCAACAATGCTATGAAAAATTCATACTACAAAACTAGCTTTCGAATTTTAGATTTTATATATTACGAATCTATATTTAAATATGAAATCTCATGGAAAAATCGTACGCGTCTTTTCACAAAGGCCAACTTCAATATCCGTCCCTTCTAAGCTCGTTCCTAAGAAATGATAATGGTGAAGTGCAAATAAAACAAAATTGGTAATTCTCATTAGAAGTTTGGTAAGAAGCTATTTTTTAAGTTAAAACAAAGGTCTAATATTTCAAAACTATGAAATTGTGAAAGATGAAGGAAAATAAATAACCTTAAATTTAACATTAAACAACACGATCATGTGCTTTTATGTCACCTTATAAACATATTTTTATAAGGTGCACCTTTCCATTTACTTTTCTCTCTTTTTAAATTCACTTTCAATTAACCAAATATATATATCTCTTCAGAATGCTGAAAATCAGGCCTAATGTTTAAATAACCACTCAATTTTTAAAGATTTACCCAGACAAAGCACAATTTTGCAAATTCGATTGACATATGAAAATCGTTTTTAAGAGTTCTAAATTTCGTATGAATTGTTACTACAAATTCGAAATATTAAGAGCATAACACAGCGTAATTTTGAAAGTCTAAATCCAAATATAATTTGGTATAAATATATAAAAAATCATAGCGTATTTCACAAACCAATGGACCAATACTTTGGTATAATAAAAACAACGAAATAATTATATGAAATTTCATTAAACATACTAAAAAGGAAAATAAATGATCAATAGACATATACTAAAACCGACATATTAAATAAATATATGTGCTTTTTGAGAGCTCTTTGGAGAAGTTAGAGTCATTTCACTATGAAAACTCATAATTAATTCTTTTCACACAATGCTGAAAATACCCGTCTGAAAAACAACACAACTTATATAAGATTTACCAAATAATTTCAAAATGTTGAAATTTAGGGACACAATTGAATTTTCAACACAATCGTATGGAAAAACTTATCAATGCGTATCAAGCAAATTTGTAAAGAATTGAAAAAATATTATAAAATAGTGTAATTACGATTATATTTTCTTATTTGTAAGTTATAAGATTATATTCTTATTTATTAGTAGTGTCACACAACTAAATAAAATTTTACAGGGTTACATAATAATAGCAAACAAAAATTAACAAAAAGCAAAACTATATCAGAGATCTCTAACGGTTGCGCTAAAAAAACTTTCAGATGAAGAGAACACACACTTAAAACACCTATTAATAAACTTGTCGGCTTTTGCTGTAATATAATGTAAGATTAGCATTATATAAAATGATGAAAAACTATTATTTTTATTGTAAAATGCCACTGACAAATAATCCAGAGCCATCCTCGTGTATTAAAAACTGAGAAATTTTAAGACTATATATAATAATCCAATCAAATAAAATATAATATATTCAATATATTATAAAATATGAAAATTTATAGAAAAAATACAAGTGAACTATTTTAAAGTAGTTCATTAATATTAAATATTATTTGTATAATTGATGATAAATTATTAAGCAAAAAAATAAGTTACGAGTAATATTAATTAATAAGAGAGTAATAAAAAATATTATTATTATATTAAAAAACGATGAGGCTTTTCACAACTAATCCATGAAAACTAAATTTGATATGATGTAAGTACAACAAAGCAGACAAATAACTAATGACATAAATATATTCATATTAAATAAACTCTTACTCACCACAATTAGAAACCTAAACTATTAATTTAAAATCTTCTAGAGCTTTTTGAATAAGAAGCACTATTTACAATTGATTAAAAATACACATATACTTTAAAATGGCTTATATTGACAATACACCGTTAATAACTCAAATACTTAAGATTCAACCAAGGAGCAAATGTCAAGATGTTTCAAGAATTTACGCACACAATCAGTACGGTTTAAAGATGATCTATAATAGTAATGTGCAAAAACTCTCTCTAAAGAGAGAAAATCTCGTCTAAAGCTGTAGAAATATATATATTATGTAATTTATATATCTCAACATCATATTTTATAAGAACAATCTTAATGAAAATTAATATATATTTGGTATCACCTGAAACAATAAAACTAATGGAGATAAAAATAAGCAGTAGATAAAAAAAAACAATTTAGATTTCTTTGCTTTGACACATAAAACAATTCAAATAAATTCTCGTTATTCAGCTATTTATAGTATATAATGGCATTACAAATGTAACACGCATCTTTATTTTTCTCATAAAATGCTGAAAAGTAAACCGATTATAAAATTCGCAAGTTTATAAGAGATTTTAAAATAAATAGTGTACTAAACTGATAAATTGATAAGGATAAAATTGTGGAAACTCAACATATTATAACTGAGTCTAATAGTAAAAAAGTTTTAAGAGAAAGAAATTTTAACTGATCTTGAGAGAATTTAAAATCTTATGAGATATTATTAAAGATAAAAGGGACGTCTTTATGATGTACCAAATCTATACAACCGAACCTATTTCACGCTATATAAAAACGACATCTTCAAATCAATCATTGAAAACTTGTCTATTATATGAAAACGATAGAATGAATTAGAGCACACCAATAAAACTAAAAATGACCACAAAATAAATAAAAAGTACAATTTAATCAAATTCGCTTTTTTAGTCACCTTTGAAAATTGCATTCAATGAAACACATTATTTTGTTAAAATGCTAGCGAAAATACACCTACAGTTGATTGAGGACTGAATTTAACGAGTCAACAAATAATCTCGTCAGAGAGTATGTGTGAAAATTTATGGAAATAATCGTCAATGAGAGTTCTAGAAATATTGTGAACTACCTTCCGAACTGAAGAGGGTGTTCTAGATAACAAGAGTTATTAGAAGGGTCCAATTTTGATTAATCATGTTTTCACACACTCCGAATAGTTTGCGTTATATGTGTTTTTAAACACTAATGGATTGATGATGAAGTGACATGTCACCAGTGAACATCTTTAAGAACACCGAAATCTCTTTAATAAGTGGCCTGACTATTATGCTGGCTATTTTTTTGAAAATTGCTAATTTCAAAAGGTTAAAGACACTTCGAGTTTTCAAGAGAGGCTGAATATTATCTTTTCTCGTTTAAAACTCAATCTCTGAAGAATTTACACACCTGAATATCTTATTATTTTCAAATGTGAAATTTAGCTAAAAATTCTACTTTCTGTTTCTGGTGTATTTGACTTATTAAGAGTTCTAAATCACCGCTATTAGAGCTTGAAAATCCTAACGAAAAATAAGCTGTAAGTTTGTAAATAGTGTATGAAGAGATTTTTATTTTATATTGAAAATCACACTAAAAACATAAAATAAAGCAGTGTCCGTTGTAATGGTAATAATATATAAAAAAACAAATATTATAAAAAATTTCCATTAATAAAACGTACAATTTAAAAACAAAAACTATTAATAAATTACTTTTCATGTAGCTATTTTATATCTGTAAATATAGGCTTTATCAATGAAAACACATTTATATTTTTCAAATGCTGTAATGACTTATACCTTAGTTAAAAAACTCAATTTTTTAAAGATTTACCGCAAAAATATTTTACACAATGTTGAAATTTAGGAAAAATCGTACTTTTGCATTGAGTTACTTCTAATTTATTGTTCATAATAATGCTACACGTGGACATGCACGGAAAAACATGTAAGCGAATAGTTACAATAAATTTTTATGAGAGCGTGTATTGAATCTATAAAAATGTACATATTTTTTTATTTTTTTAAAACACCAAATGTTTGATAAAAGACTAAAAAAAATTCTTTTTCATAAATTAAAAAAGGTGTTCTTTCATTAAGAAAGCCTAAAAAATTGAAAAGTACAATTAGCATACGGCTGTATCTGCTTTATGGAGAAACATTTAAGACATTTAGTCAAGTGAAATTGTCCAATCATTATTTCCTTGCGCCACATTCAAGCACGGTATATAAGTGTGCCATTGTTCTACACTATAATGGTATTTAAAACATCAATTTTTATCATATTTGTAGAGTAATTTTTCATTATACTAGGATGTGTGTGTGAACATCTTACTACTATAAAGTATCTATGATATTCTGTAACAGGAAGAATTTAAAGCAAAAGCGTGATTTTAGAAGTATACATAATTTATTTAATATACCTTTAACACTACATGCACATGCCGGCTTTTACAACTAATGAAGTATTTGGTATAAGAAAAACCAGAATATTGCAATTTCATTAAACACGTCAATTTAAGACAACTAATAAACCAATTAATAAAGGTTTTTCTCTTTTCTGCTTCTTTCGAGAAATTGCATATCAAATGACTACATTATTTTGTCTATATCTAGAGATTAGCGTGAAATACCGTGGATTAAGAGATTTCAACGATTTTAGCTTATAATTTTCAACTATTTGACATACTTACTTTATGATAGAAAAGTACTTCTTAAGAGCTTCTAACTCTGAGTTAATGTGAAAAGTGTTAAGAAAAATAGCGTCAATTCTTAGTGTACATAGCAATTTTCGAGACTAAAAGACTGGAAATATTCATCAAATAATTGAATATATTTTGGTTATATTTGGTAATGTAAAAGGTATATTGAAATTTATTAAAAAGGTTAAATAAAGATCCACCAATTGTTTCCAAATCTCCCTTCAGAATTAAAAATAGCGGTTTCAATGAAAACACATTATTTTTCGAAATGCTGAAAACGATTTTATGATAAAAACTCAATTTTAAGATTTACCAACCTAATTTCAAATGTTGAAAATTTAGGAAAAAACAGTACTTTTAAGAGTTCTAAATTGTCATATGTGAAAATTTAAGAAAAAGCGTAAATTTTGCCGAAGTTGTAAAATATTTTTTTATTAAATATATCTTATTCCAATTGAGTCAGCTTTTTTGGGGAGAGACAAATATTTGAAATCTACAGAGAAAATCTGGAAAATTTTAAGGAAAAGCATCATACACAGACACTAAGTAACAACTAGATACTACTATTTATTGACTTGCTTATTTTGAAATATATAGACATTTCATATAATAACATTTATATTTTAATAAATGTCTTGAATATACCGATAAAAACTCAATTTAATGATTTACGCAATAAATTTCCAATGTTTGATAATGTTTAAGGATAAATATCGTATCTATATTATAAGTAGTGTTATGAATTTTGTATGATTATGAAAAATATTTATAGAAAAAAGCGTAAATTTAGAAGTTAAATTTTTTATATATAACATTGGATTTTTCTACAACCTCATTTGTAAATAACTTTGTAGGTAATAATAGTATTATATAAAAACAAATATTTGTAGAAATTCTAATTAAATAAACGTCAATTTATCAAGACACCTATTACAGAAATGATATAATAAATCCGCTATCTGCTTGATTTATGTGTAATATTTGCATTTTAGAGTTGAAAGCACTATTTATGTTATTTAGATTGTGTTAATCAAAGATTGCACGAATAATATAGTCTTAGAGTTTAATATTAGCAATTTAGTATTAAGGAATTATCCTAGGATAGTAATCTTAAGAAAGTTAGTGTAATAGATTAGTTATGGAAGAATATTAGCGACTTTTTTATAAGGAGTTTCTAAAGTTTCGATTAATGGTATAAGAATTTTATAACGTCTAGAAAGCGATATTATTTGAAGAGAAGTTATAATTTATGATTCAGTTAAATACCGTGTTTCTACAACTAATTATGAGATATAAGATTTAGATTTGGTAGTATAATATTAAAGAGATTTGAGTAAATTAGTTCATTATATAGAAACGTCTATAGCTTAGTTAGAGCATCCTAGTTAGCTAATATACGATAATTAAAATATCTAGCTCTTTTCTAGCGTTTTATTGAATTGCATTTCCAATATGATAACACTATAATGTTTTTTCAAAATGCTTTAAAATATAAGCCGTTAAAAACTCAATTTTAAGTAGTTTATCCCCTCTATATATTTGCAATGTTGTATATTTAGGACACTTAAATAGTGATAGTTAAGGAATCTCTAGTTTAAGAAGTTTTATATAGATATTTGGGTTGATATTAGGTGAAATTTAAGAAGAAAGCGGTATATAGTTTTATGTTAGTGAAGTATTTTAAATTATGTATAACTATAAAATGGTTGTCCAAACTAGATGATAATATTTTGTAGGATTATAGGTTTAGATATAGAGTATTAGAAGTGATGGAATATTTCATAGTAAAAAATTTACTTCATAGTAAAATTTCGGCTACACTTATTTAAGCTTAATTTCAATCTCACGTTTTATGCTGCTTTTGTAGTAGCTTTTAGTTTCAATGAAGTATCAGTATTTTTAGGTTTCAGAAATGATAGCTGATAAAGATCTAAAGATTATAATACGTTTTAAAAGTTAGTTAGTTAGATTAGTTAGTTAGTACCTCAGTGAACTAGAATAAACTATCTCATCAAACAAAGTGTAAGGCCATTTACCTACATTCATTCAATTATTAAGATTTTACCAAATTAATTTCAAATGTTACTAAATTCTAGGAAAAATCCGGTACTTATTAGAGAGACTGGAAATACATTGTAAAATATAAGAAAAGCGTAATTTTAGAATTCTACATTTTTTATAATATAGGACGATATAATTGTCGTTGCTAACATATCTAATTCACGATAATGTACAATTGGTGATATCGGGAGTACTAAAACGTAAATATGTCAAAAGATTAATTGCTATTAAGAGCATTCGAAATGTACGACAAACGCCCTAAAACTATAAGACTAATTACTATTTCTTCGCATCTCTTGAAATATGCCATTTGCACTGAATACAGCATTTAATTGTTATAATTTCAAATGCCGAAAAATGGACAACTGTGGACCCACCGTAAAAGATCTCTAATTTTTCAAGAGATTTTCACAAACGAAATATCGAAAGATGTGTAGCACTTAGTTGATACATTGGTAACCTTTAAGAGTTCTAAATAGTCTGAGGTAGATGAAGTGAGATGTGTAAGTGATGAAACACGTTTGTATTATGTATGAAAGTTTAAATATTGTATTTATATAAATTAGCTCGATGGGTTTTTCTAGCAGAACCTAATATGGTTAGGATTTATGTGATCGTGAACTGGTTTATATAAGTGGGTAAGACTCAAAGATTAGAATATCTATCGATTCACAATAACTGTTCGTAAAAATTATTTTAATAGAAAATCTACAAAAACTATTAGATAATACTCCAAAATTCACTTTGTCTGAGCTTTCTTGAAATAGGCATCATACTATGATTACTCACCGTCGGTTATCTATCTGATTTTTAAAGAATATCATGGCAGATAGGCAGTTAACACAATCAAGTCTTTAATATTAAGACCCATCATAAAGGTTTTCAAATCGTTGATATATTAGTAGGAAAAATCGTACTGTTTAAGACGTTCGACATTGTCTAACTGGGGTAAAAATATCTAAAGTCAAAAAGCGTCAAATATTAAGACCTAGAACGATTTAATATATTTTTTTATTCTAAAACTGCGGTTATTCAAAATATCGCAACGTTATTGCTATTTATAGCAAATCCATCATATTAAATATTTCATTAATAAAAATTCACGTAAAACTATTACGACACCTAAACATTTACTAAATCGCTTTGTCTGCTTTTTGAAATTGCAGTTTCAAATGAACAGCAAATTTATTATCATTAGGCGTCTGACACTAATATCCGTTTAAAACTAAATTTTAAGAACTACCAAATGAATTTCCAACATGTCTGAACTTTTTCAGCAAAATCCCGTACTTTGTGAGGATTCTAAAATTGATGTAATGTCAGGGTAACATTGTCATAAGTCAGAGAGACTGTAATTTTACACGCATGCTATATTTTAAAATTAGATGATAGTCATGAGATTTTTATACAACTAGTTAGTAAAAAATATGATCAGTAAATAAGTCGAAAAGTACAAAGCATACCAAATTCTGAAATTTCATTTCAATAAACGTCAATTTAAGAACACCTAAAACTATTAATAAATTCACTTTTCTGTCTTTTTGAAATAGTTTTCAAATGAACACTATTATTCTTTCTATAATGACTGAAAATACATATAGAAAACTCACTTTTTAGTAAATTAATTCAATACGAACTATTTCATCACCTTCGACTTAAAGAGGAGTAAACGGAATAAAATGTACTTTTTCTGAGAGGCTACAGAAATTTGTACAATGTATTAAACCAAATTTAAGAAAACGCGTTAATTTTTATGAAGGTTATGGTATTTTTTTAAAAACAGGTTTTTCACAACTCAATGAAATATTCGGGTACCGAAAAACAAAATTATTGAACATTTTGCAGACTATGCATTCCTGTACGGGTATCTGGCACTCAGATGATAAATTCAACTTATTCTCGGGTGTCTGGCAATTCGATAATAAATTCAATTTACTCTAGGGTGTCTGGCACTCCGATAATAAATTCATCTCTTTAAGATATACCCAAAATGACAATTCGATATACATGTGACAATTTAGGAATAGAAATACGAGGAATTAAGAGTGTCTGAGTTCAAATTTGTAATGTGAAAATTTAACGAAAAACACGCGATATCTGGCGAAGTCAGCATATGATGTTCTATGTGTTTTTTATCTAAAACAGGTTTTTCAACAACGTAATCTGAGAGTAGCTTTGGCTATATAAAACAAATATTGCGAAGCATGAAAAATTTCATTATAAACGTCAATTTATGACAGACATAAAAACTATTAAAAATTCACTTTCTGCTTTTTGAAATAGCAATTTCAATGCAAAAACACTTATTTTTTCAAATGCTCAGAAAATACCAGTTAAATAACTCATATTTTAGATTTCCAACCAAATAAGTTCTCCAGATGTTGAAATTAGGAAATCGGTACTTTAAGGAACGTTTCTCATTTGTAATTGTGAAATTTAAGCCCAAAGCGTACAATTTTAGAAGTCAGAATTTTTATATTTAACTAGTTTCACAACTAACCCTATGTTATATAACTAAATCAAATATTGAAATTGCTCATTAAAAACGTCAATCTTAAGTCACCTAAATTATTACTTAACTAAATTTCGCTTTACGCTTTTTTGAGTTGCATTTCAATGCCAGTCTTCAAATTAAATAAAACCATATAATTTTTTTCAAAATGCTGAAAATCGTTTTTTAAAACTCAATTTTAAGATTACCTTAATAATTTCCAATTTTGAAATTTAGGAATATAATCGTACTTTTAATAGTTCTAAATTGTAATGGGGAAAATTTAAGCAAAAGCGTTCATTTTTAATGAATTAAATTTTATTATATTTAAATACTCAGGTGTTTTACAACTAATTGGAAATATTTGCGTATATACAACACAAAACAAAGTATTGACCACTTCTTCCATTCCAAAAAACGTCAATTTAAGACACTAAACTAATTAATAATATTCCACTTTTCACCTGCTCTGAAATAGCATGTTTCACATGACTCACATTTATTTTAGTTCAAATGCTGAACACACTAGCGATCTATATAGAATACTCAATTTTAAGATTAACCCGAATAATTTCATACTTTTGAATTTGGAATCACTCGTACTTTCTATAGATGTATTTGCCTAAATTTCGCTAAACTCGTTTGTAAACATTTCATTCAGAATCAAGCGTAATTTAGAAGTTATACACTCTTTTTATTGCGAAAACAGCGTTTTCACCTACTACTGAATATATTTGGTATATAAGAATCATAGCAATTACTTGAAATGTGCATTAAAAACGCCAAGAGTTCTCTCAGACAACAAAACTATTAAACAATATTCCTTACTTTTCACTTCTTTTTAGAGAGAAGGCCATTTTCAATTTACTACGACATTAATTTTTCACAATCTTCTTGAAATTCATTCCCTCTGTCGTCTACTAACAGAATCTCGATATCTCTTTAAGTAGACTGAACTCACACCCATATCCAATGGTTCAGAGACGATCTTTTAGAAAAAAATCGTACTTTATAGGAGTTCTATAATTTGTAATGTGGACAATTTAAGAAAGCCTAATCTTTCAGACAGTCTACAATTTCTTTTATTTCTATCTAAAAATCACACAAAGTTAGTCTAGCATAAGGGTATATAAAAATTAAATTATTCGAAATTTTCATTAAAAACGTCAATATTAAGACATCTAAAACAATTAATACTTTCTCTTTTCTGCTTTTTTTGAAATTGCCATTTCAATTGGAACACACTTATTTTTTCTAAGAATTTCTTTGCCCTTAGAACCATTTATTACCAGATTACCAATAATTTCAAATGTTAAAAATTTAGGTAGAAACAATCGTACTTTTAAGAGTTTCTAAATTTTAATAAAATATTGAAAAATTATACAATAAAAAGCGTTCCTTTTATCCTGAAGTTAAATTAATTTTTTACTAAAACAGGTTTCCACAACTATTTTACTATTGGTAAAAAACAATATATTGAATTTTTCATTAAAAAAACGTTCAAAATATCGACGACACTTTAATAACTATAATAAATTCACTTTCTGCTTTCTCTTTTGATCATATAAATGCATTTCAATGACACACATTATTTTTCAAATGCTATCGAGACAAAAAACACTATTAACAATCTCCAAATTTAAGATTTAATACGAACCGATTATCAATATTCAATGTTGTACAACTATTTACATGAAAATCGTACTTTATATTAAGAGATATTCCACTTTCTTTCGATAATGTGGAAATTTTAAGAAAGCGCATTTAGATGTTATTAAGATATGTTTCATCTCATAACAGGTTTTCCACAAAATATATGAGATATTTATTATATCGGTACTATATTATATTAATACAAATTATATTTGAATAAATCTTAATTTTCATCAACAACGTCATTTTAGAACCCCTAAAACTATTAAATAAATATATTACTTTATTTCTGTAACGTTCATATTAAATAAAATTTCAAGATAACTAAACACATTTATTATATTATCTAAATGCTATAGAGAAAATAATCGTTAATATAAAACTCAATATTTTACAGAGACAACTTTAATATTAAATTTATCAGAATAATGAATTAAAATTTAGTGACAATTCTTTTTACTTTTTATATGAGTTTACTATTTTAATGATGTATGGATAAACATTTAACAGATCCTTCTAAAAATTCTATAAACCATAATATATGTTACATATTTACACATAGTTTAATGATTTTTTTTTATAAATAATATTTGGGTAAAATCTTTATAGTATAATACTAAGGCATATGCACCTCTTTCATTAAACCTAAAAATTTTAAGACACGCAAAACATATCTACTCAAATTCTTTATGTGCTAACAGAATTGGCATTTCATTTGAATAACATTATTTATATATATTTCAATATGCATCTAGAATGACATGTGATTAAAAAAATTCAAAATGGTTCCACAATGAACCCTAAATCGCTTGATAAATGTTTAAATAATATTATTGAAAAAATCGTACTTTTTAAGAAGTATTTTACTATAAATTTGTATGTTATAAATTATAAAGAATAAAATGAGAATTTCATGTAAGTTTATATACTATTTTTATTATTAAAACTAAGAGTTTTCACAACTTATGAAAAATATTTGTATATTAAACAAACAAATAATTGGAAACTTTTCATTAAAAAATCGTTCAATACTTAAGATTCTGCAGGCAACCTAGAGTAACAACTTTACCTGTTGCGGTCCTAGTAATGTAGGAGAGAGTTCTAAGTATATTTCAATGAAACACATTATTGAGCAATTAATGCAAATTGCTCTTCAAATCAGAATTATCCTTTTTCGTATAAACAGTTCATAGTATCTTTCACAGGAAGTATTACCAAAATATATACTTTTTCATATTGAAGAGTTGAGACCTCTTATCTCTTGAACGAAAGAGTTCGTAAAATGAAAGATAACCATTTTGTTTTTGTTAAAATGAAAAATGTAAAGTAAAAAAGCTGAGATAATTGAGAATATAATAGCGATTTTTTTCTTTTAATAGAAAGCGGCTGCGTTTTCACATGCATCTAATGAAAATGTAATTTGCGAATAATTATGTTAAGACAAAATATTTGGAAATTGCCAAATTGAAAAACCGGTCTCAATTTTCTCAAATGGACACCTCATAAATATTAAATCAAAATTCTGCTGAGGGATTCTGCTTATAATAGTGAGAAATATTGTGAATATGTGAATGATATCGACATTGAGTTGCTCTGTATATGAATACTGCTCGAAATCCCGTAAAAAGCGCGTAGAATTTTATTAAAGGTTATACTCATAAATAATTTAAAATGTTTAACTACAGTATTTATCAAATATCGGTACTCTTTTAAAGTTTAATTTATAGAAAATTTTAGATAATTTTATAGAAAAAAGTTAAAACACAAAACAGTGTAAGCAAAGTTTTTTTTTAGCATTAGGTTTTCAAAACTTTAGTAGATCTATAATTATCGGCTATAATTAATATGATTTGTATAGATATCAATAATTATTTAGATAAAACAATGTTTATGCATTAAAAAAGAATCAGTATAATAATATGAGAAAATCACCATTAAACTATAGTGGACTATGTAAACATTTTCGGCCCCTGTTTTATTAGGAAAAAGTAGCTTGAGCATTGGATCAAAGAACTACATTATGTTACATCTAGACAAAGCGTGACACTATATCTTGTTAGTAATTCCAATCATTAAATATTTACCAAATAATTTCAAATGTTGAAATGTACACGAGATAAACGAAGATTCTATATGATGATTGTTCGTAATACTATTCTTGCAATCAGAACTGTTTATGTATATCCGTTGAGACACGAGCATAGTGCAGTCTATATTTTGTCTTATGATTGATCTCTCGCTCAACTCGGACTCGATACGTTAGGGCTGTGGTAGACGCCAGGAGCACCAGATATATATCGCAAGCATATATGTTCTGTATATCTCCTGCCGTATTCTAGTCTGGCGATTGAGAGGAGAGTGGAGTCCACACGCCGAGTGATATCGAAACGCAAGGTGGAAGGTGTTTAAAACCTCGCGCACAAATGAGATGGTATCTTTGATTTTAGTTTGTGGGTGTTGGAATGCGGTACCAAGTGGTGGGATACTTCCGTAAATTGTCTGAATCGGTGACTGCAACTGTGTGAAATAAGGAACGATCCTGAGCGCACTTGAGATGGAAATTTATGGTTTTTTCCGCCGCGCTAGTCTTATTATGCAAATTTATCGCAACAAAAAGGATGTTCCCATGTCGGCGTGCCCTGACTTTGGTTGGTTGCTCCTGTAACACACGCTTAATCTAAAAAACTTATTGGCCATTGATATTGTAGAGAAATCATTTAAGTAATTAATCATAGTTTTCATATAATAGAACCCGGAATCAATCTACTAGCAGAATGCTTGATCGTATAGCCCGCCAGTAGGATGGTTATAATAACACATGCCCGCTTCTATTTCACTATCATTGGCTTGCTAAATAAGTTACCCACGGTTTGGCCAAAGCAGTGATATCGAACAGAGAACTCGAAAAACTGTTTCAAGAGAAAGACTTTCTCCTTTATATTCTGGTAGTGGGCAGATTTTCGAGTTTTCCGACCTAAGATTGGTATGCACACCTTAACTGTAACCAATTGTCTAACGGCGACGCTGTCTGTCGCAATGGTTTCGTATGAACCGCTACATCCAGAATCGCTGTTCTAATTATATATCTCGTTATTATTATTTGTGACAACGACCACCAATTTATATGAACGTTCGCTATACACTAACTGGCACTCTTGGTGCCCTATGTCGGAATCAGTTGGAGCTTGCACATCCTTTGGTTGGTTGCTCCTGTGGAGACTCATAAAACAGAGCCGCAGACATACTGCCATCAAATAGGATCACCATCAGGAGGACGATAGAGTCCCACTACTCAGACAGTAAGTCTTTAGTATGAACCATATAATAGATAAGATTTATTAAATACCTGTACCTTTACTTCATTTATAGCCATGTACCAATTAGTCATATCAGTTTCTACTTGACAAATTTCATAATTCAGTTCAGCATAAATCACAAGTTACATGTTAAAGCCATAAACACACGTCATAGTAAAGACCTATACGCACATGCCACAATGTTCTCTTACATGTGGCGCGTTAGCATTCTTACCTCACCAAAAGAGTATTTATAGTCTGCACGCGGACAGTTTTTATTTAGTCTTCAGTCTAACTCTTACCCTTTTGCATTATTTCCCTCTATCTAACTTATTCTATTATTTATCTAATATGCTTGTCAACATCCCGTTCACCCCTTTTCATATCCACTCATTAATAGAATACATGAAATTTATATGAGCCAATCTTCTGACCAGAACAAGGTGAACTGTTGTTCAGGGAGGCGGGGCATACAACTGTAATGTAACATACAAACTTTACACCCTATCATGAAGAATACTCACCCTACACTCAATCAACGCATAACCTTGACTGACCCGCATCATTATTTCGATAAGACATGACGGGGTGAGCCACTGGCCGCGAAACCGTCCGTCCTTTTGCAACCACGGACACTCGCCAAACATCTTCTCTCTTTACTAATAGGCGGAATTTACAGGAAATCTAACTCCTCTCGTCAAAAGCTCATCTTCAGACTTCGCCCTCACTTCTTTGCAATTGCATTGAGCCTACACCGACAGTGCAGAAAAACAAATATGTCACTCCTACGCATATAATAGGTAAGAGGGAGCACACGCCTCAACACTCTCTTCATTCCAGCAATACTTCTAACACCATGCCATTGCTACCAACGCAAGCTTTTGGCGAGCTCGGTCCACACCCACCTCTGATTATCCCGTTTCATAATTACTCTTAATCCCGATGATTATATATTATATTATTTATAAGTATTATAGTACACAATATATATATATATATATTATATACTATACTATCTATATACCTGTACAAACATAATTATATAATAAAAATAAAATATATTTATTATTTAATTATATGTAACATATATATTTAATTATAATAGTAACCTCATATATACTGAATAACTGTATGAGTTATAAATTGCTTTCAATGGTTATAAATACATATTACCGCATAACTTACATTTATCTTACGTCATATTATTTCCAACTGCAATTACAATTCACGAGCAAACCTGTGATCATAATTCAGTTATCACTCTACTACACAAACTCACCACAAAACGTAAAAAAAGTATAGTCAATGAATTATCCATTTTCACGTTCAGCGCTCTCGGCCTTCAACTTACATAATCCGACAATAGTCTGCAAGCTGTTTGAGAATTGTGCAGTCCTTTCTGGCAATAAATTAATTGACAAAATATTATATTTTTTGAAACAATCGTTATATTTATATTGTCCACTCAGAATCCGTTCCTTTTATACTCCTCGGCTCTTTGTCTAGCTGGCAAAGTAATGTCCACAGACACGAATTAGATGTAATCTGTAATGTCCCGACTGATAGGTTACACTGTCCATTCTATATTGAAAATTGTCCTTTAGCATCTTTAACCACGTCTTCTGGGCAAAACACATTTTCTGATCAAGAAAAAATATATTGTATAAATATTATATAGGTAACTAAATAAGCTCTTAGATGCCTTAACCCGAGAAATTCCGGTCTCCGTTTCTCAACTTGCTGGAGCCGATTTCTACACAACTATTAGGTTCTGCACTATTTGAAACATTGTTCAATCTCACTGTTCCTTCAATCCGGCCAATAAATTTTTCACTCCAAACACAAAAAATCTCTCTCTTTAAAAAATTCCTAATAAACATAGTAATCACGGCCTAAACTCCGGAGCTCTCCTCCCACGAGGTTCCGGCTGATCCGGATTTCCGTGATGGCTGGGATCTTAGTGTAAGTGGCTTTCGCTGTCAACTTTAAATGCTGAAAATTAAGACACAATACAATGTTCTCTCGTAGCCTCAAATATATCAGATCTTACCAATCGTCTATAATTCTTAACGATATCATTGTAAGGAAAACTAAATATGTTCTGAAGAGAATTATTATCAGCAAGATCGTGCTAGCCGTGTATGCCCTGAAACTCCTAAGGGATTCTCTGGCTCCGGTATTACCGACTATCCCATCAATTAGGCTTCAACTCCTTGCACTATGTTTTATGAAATATGTGGTCACTTACGTTCTTACATTTCTTTTCATATAAAATTTTTCACCAGCTAAAAAACAAAAATTATTTCTTTAATAACTAAAAAAATTAGATTCATAACCCAGAGACCACGGCTCCCAGGTATCGGCCCTTCCGGATCCAGCTGCCGGATCCGACTAGTCTTCTGCTCACTTAAAATTTGACCAATTGTTTTCAGATTGCCTCACGTTCTTCAGTCAATCATCACTATAATCATGTTTCTTTTATTTCTACATTAAAAAAATATAGATTAATTTTTTTTGAAATAGATTATTTAATACTTATTATTAATTATCTCATCTATTATTATTAATCTATTATTATTAATCAGGATCCGGGCCCCGAGTTAGCGTCCGTGTCTTAATCACCGGTCTCTCGAGGCTCTCGACAATTTAATTATTACAACTTAATCTGCAGTATATAACCGACTGGGAGAGAAAGAAAGTGGATTGAGTCAGCTACGGCTCATCGGGAAGCTTCGCGGTAGGCAGCACGAGAAAGGTGCATGTTCTACAGATGTTATGCAGATCGGAGCTATCGGAGATGCGAAATCTGAGGCACTATAACTAGGTTTGTCGTCGCGGAGATTCTAATTTTGTGAAAGGAGAGGATTTATGGGGGGGTTCAGCACTTTCTATCAAAAATTGTGTTCCATAAACAAACCAGGAAAATATTTTCCCACGGAAAAACACACACCAGTACTCAGGCACCGTGTAGACTCCCCGGCTACATCCGAGAAACCATGCCTCGAATCCCGGCTGTACGGAATCAGTCCGCGAGAGGTCCCCGAATTAAGCGAACGCCTGCACTATTCTTGAAAATGTTCTACAGGTGAAGTCTCTAGGGTGAGTTCAAAGTCTTCTGAAGTATATAATTTGATTTAACGCCTAAAATAATTTGTTTCGATTGCAGAAAAAAATTTATATACTCTACTAACGGATAAGGCCACTCCGAATCTTGATATACCCGGATAAGGTCAGTAACCAAGCGAGTGAATGTGTTGGCGGTCAACACGGCTGATGATTTGAATTCATTTATCTAGTTTATCGTTCCGATTTTCTGAGACTTGTCGAGTTAGTCAAAATATTTTTTTCGTGACTAATGTTCTAAAAAAATATTTATGAAAAGAGGTGTGTTCCCAATACTGATCAGTCCTATATTCTTGATCATTGGTTCACGTTACCATTACTTCCCACACCGCGCTCCCGCTGCTTGTGGAGCTGCGAGTGAGACACGGTTAGGCAGCTGATCATCAGCTACCTATTTCCAATTAGCTCCGTATTTAATTATCTAACTTTCGCCATTTCCAGGAATTCTATTTCATTATTATAAAGTGGTTATCTTAGAGAATAACCTAATTGAATTAATTGTTATTCTCAGTAAGCACTCTCCTTCACCTATAGTGCAATATTACGACATTTCACACTCTCTAAAAATATGTTCTTATAAATAATAATCACCCATTTCACTACCCAGCGTATCCGCGCTCCCGCCTTCCTCGTGCTCCGATGTCTCCGTCCTCCGGCTCCGCTAACGGTTCATGAACTTATTTTTTTTTTTTGCAAAAAACTTTGTTCTACGTCCACACTACCCACGTCTTTCTCAAAAATTTCCCTCTCTTCTATATAAAAATATAATCATTTGTACTAGATCCAACAACATCTCATAAACTTACATTCGTGTCGCGCCGACTGGCAGAGCCATCCTTCCTAGAACTCAACCAGTGGGGCTCTCGTTGAATCTTTGAATATATCCTGAGTTGTTATCCCAGATCAACCGACCTATTCAACCTCAAATTCCGACAGAATCCGATTAAGATCTGCACTATTTGATAAATGTCAACCATTCTCTGGGCAATACTAATCTTTAATCTATTCCATCTAAGAAACAACATTGTTTCTTGAAAAATTATACCTTAATATCTCTTCTACACAGGGATCCCGATGTTCGCTTACTAATCACCGGTATCACTGTATACCGTCAACTAATCTTGACTAAGGCTATTTTCTGCTTCAAATTAGTTTGAGAACATATTGTGTGATTAAACAGTTAAGTCACATTACTTCTGTTGCGCATTAAATCTTCTTTAGATTCCCGCCACTCAAGCTTACTACTGAATATAATCTTTTTTTCCGAATATAAAAATTCAGTCGTGATGTTCCACCCAATTAGCTGCTTAGCGGTTTGCTCTGCTATTTCACGCTTCTACAGAGATTATAGTATCTCCGACTGCTGTTGCATCGTCATATCCTTCGTGCCCCGCATCAAATACCGCATCTTGGGTCTCTACGGTAACAAATAATGGGGTTTATTGCCACAAAATCCTATTTGCCTCGAAAAGATTTTGGTCTATGTTTTACCTATACGACTTCTGGCTAATATATATTTTTCTGCCTATCTTAGTTGGGCTTGTTCCTTCACAGAGTAAAAACATATCTCATTTCTAGATAAGACCAAAAATTTATACTATTCGCACTCCGAGCTTCTGGAACCTCTCCCACGCAAAAATTACGACTCTCCTATTTCCTATTCTTGCACCATCCATACCACAAACTTTACTATCCTCCTCTTTCATGTAACGCTGCCTGATGCCGATTTTCGAATTGTTCCCTATTCCACACTCCCCTCCCATCCATTTCATCACCTAGAGAAGTCCACGCATCCCTATTCATTATCTAAGCAGATTCCCCTTATTCTCTAATAACCTTCGCGCTTCCTTCCAGATGAGCTCCCTATTCCCTTGTAAGCTCCCATTCATTCATCCTCCGTCCCAAACTGTTCATTTTACTCGCTCGAACTTCTTTTGCCGGCTTCCCCCCCCTCTCCCCCCGAAAACCCCCTTCTCACTCCCTACCCGGCATCCCGGCATCTTGACTAAGGATTCTGTGACATTACTGGAAATCTGTTCAGTCACGATTTCGGCAGCTTAAATTTTCAAAAAGTTATCTCTCCTAGAAAAGAATAATTTTTCTTAAAAAAAATTATATTCCTCCCTTATATACTCATATCCAAAGCCATCTAGAATTTCCGGTCTCCCGATTCTTGTGTGAAACTCTCAACCATCATAGCTCGCGGATACCGGATTAACAACGTAAGTGTATTTCTGCG
Organism: Trachelipus rathkii; assembly: GCA_015478945.1. Classification (NCBI taxonomy): domain Eukaryota; kingdom Metazoa; phylum Arthropoda; class Malacostraca; order Isopoda; family Trachelipodidae; genus Trachelipus; species Trachelipus rathkii. Next base: position 23,889 of record JABUQX010085478.1, read on the forward strand.
CACTATTCTGGGAAATTGCTTCAGGCTCACTCATTTTTCTTTTTTCGAGCACATATAAATTTACAACACTAAAAACAATATTGGCGAAAATAAATCAACGCACTACGTGTACCAAGGCTCTGACTTCCGCATACGGCTTCCCACTCTCTTCATCTGAGATCCGGCCTCGACTCCCACTCCAGATCCGCATATCACCCGACAAAAATGGATTAGTTAGCACACCTATTGAAAATTCGTTCTAACTTTCCCTACTGCTACGTTATTTCTTACTTCGGGCACAAAAATTTTCACAGAAAATTCACAATTGTTTTGTACATAAAAAAACATCATACCTCACTGTTGCAGCTACCAGGCATCTGGCTCCGCTGACCAACTCCCCGCTCCGGGCCCGAGGTCTTCCTGGACTCCTGGCTACTATGAGCCTTCCGGCTTCCGGCTTAGATTTGTCGGGTCCACCGGCATCCTTGACTAATATTGGTTTCACCCGTTTCGGTCTCTCACGGAATCTGAACCAAGGTTTCTGTACGTATTTGCATACGAAATTTTGTTTCAGACCTATCGTGTAGTCTCTGCTGGCATTAGAATTATATAAATTGTGTATGCCAGAACACGAGCTACAAAACAGTAGTTGCCTTAAGAGAATCACACACACTGTCAAACCCAGAGTTCACAGGGCCTCCGGCTTCGTGCTTCAGCTCACACTTTCAGTCGGCTCAAAGCTACGGAATCCGAATGCAAGGTTTCCTCGCACATTTTGCTGGATAATAAAAAAGGTTCAAGCCACATCTGCGTTGAAGAAATATCCCTGGAAGTAATAAATGCATGCGCTCCAAGGCATCCCGGCTCCGTCTCCGAATCTGTTCGACACCGGCTCTGACTTCAGCTCCTCCGACACCGGATCTGGATCCGACTAAGGATTTCCCCCAAGTTGAAAATAGTTCACTTAAGATGATGCCAATCAATTCGGAACGAAATAAAAAAACAAATAAGATGAATAATTTAAATGATAAAGGCTCCGGCTCCGGCTCCCCGGCTCCGGCTCCGGCTCCGGCCTTGCTATCCGGCTCCGGCTTTAACCCGCTTTCCCGATGCTCCGGCTCCAAATTTAATTTGAGCACCTCCACCGCACTGAGTAAAATTCTCTGTAAACTACTTCTAATGAGCCCTATGCGCCGTTGATAAAATTACCCTATATTAGATAAAAAAAAAATAAGACTTATCTAACAATATATATACATTATTATTAAAAATATTTAATTATTAAAAAGATTTTATTATTATTTGAATCGACTTACTTCAAAACCTGTGAATTTTATTAGGTTCAAATATTGTTGATAACTTGTGAATTAAGCGATAATTATTTTTATAGTAAATTTTTCGATGAATTTTATGTCTGATCTCTAAATATATTTAATTCTGTATCTTTGAATAATAAAAAATTATACATTATTACTTAGATATTATTTTTATAAAATAAAATATTGTAATTAAACATTCCCGGTTAGCAAACCATTATCTTTAATAGTGGACCCTATCGATGTGCAGAGAGGAAGTGTATTCCTTACTTTAAATCTAGATTCGTTTATGAAGTACAACATACTATAAATATAAATTTGGAAAAATTTTGATTTTTTTGCTTTTCTAAATATTAAGTGGTATGTGGGTGTTCTAGTTTTTAATTTGTATAGTTTCCTCCCTGAGAGAGTTGAGAATATATTGGGGGATAGGTGAGTGTATTCTATGCTATTAAATCAATTTATATAAATATCTCTTTCTTATTAATTCTTATTTTATTTTCTTTTTACTCGCACTTATAACTTTATTGTTACTTAAATTATTATATAATCTCTAAGGTGAGAACAATCAGGTTTTGTGTTCTTCTGTTTTAAGGTCCCGAAATGGTTGAGAGAATTCTCTCTGAGGATTTACCTAAGGAGCCTCTTTAAGTATTCTTAATCCGTTGTGTGTTTGTAAGTCACTAAAATTTATGTGGCATGCTCTAAAAGAACTAGGGCAGTGATATTAATGGATTAAGAAATTGTGTGCACCTGAGAAGTGAGGCGAGAGTGATTTCTAGTCTTGTTAATCCCTATATGAGTGGTGTGTTTATGGTGGCCACCTGCTTCAGAGAACGGTTCAAGTATTTGTCCAGCAGGTAACGTCCTGGGCTGAGCAAGAGGGGCTTACAAACATGGCAGACGAAAAAGAATGGCCTGTAATATGAGCAAAAAAACTAATATAGTGTCGTAACCGAAAATAAAAAATAAAAACAACAAAGATTTACAAGGTGGATTAAATGGCAACTCATTGAAAGAATAATTTCTGGGTGTGTTATTAAGTGAGTTTAATTAACACATTGTGATCTGTAAGATCTCAACAGAACTAGACACACAATGATCACAAACGTTTCAAAAATCCTTTGCACTATATTGATCTTGTTGCTAATCTGAGTCATACTGAACGATCGGGCGCCCAGTTTTCTTATGTTACTGGTCGATATAAGAAAAGCTTCAAATAACCTCAATAAACTGTAATACTTATACTTGCCCTCCCATCCCTGCTTTCTTCTTCTACTTTAAATCAATTGATTCGCGCAAATCTAACTATCTTTATTAACTGCATGAGACACAGCTAGACCCTCAAGGTGAGTTTGTGCTTTTCTTAACAAATAACCTTATATCGAGAGATCGGCTCAACTAAGATAAAACTTCGATGAGATCACTGTTACCACAGTTCTGAACTGGCAGTTGCGCGCGCCAAATACGGAACAGCATATAAGCGAGTATCCTCGTACTACTACAGCTTCCTCGAGACAATCTCGAAATCAAACAATGGCACTATGAATCGCGGTTGTGTTCACAACATTCAACTGGCGCAGCCTTAAAAAGATAGATGTGTAGTGCATTATTTATAGAGACAATTGAAACCAAAATTAGAAAAGCTTATGGTCCACAAATGGAAAGTCTTAGATGGCCAAAGTTCCTAAAAAATATAATTGCTATTGATACTATTTACAGAGAAGGAAGAGTTTCAGCCAAATCTATATTTGACAATTTTGATTTATCTGAGAGGAAGCTAAACAGTCTAGTTGAGTGATGTATTAAACCTAAAAGGGAGTTTATATATATTATCAGATAATCTATAATATTATAATATATAAATAATATATATATAATATATAATATTATAACACTTCCCATATACTCCACCTACTCTCTATATATATATAATATTTATATTATATATATATATAAAGCCTTATACCTCTATATCCCATAATCATTATACTCCGATTAGTAAACAAAGATTTATTCACGTCCTACCTATATATTTGAACATACTCTATCATATACTTCCACTTAATTACATATTAGCAGCACCTGTTATACTATCTCTTTTCTGATCACATATTTCACTGAGCGTCGTGTAGAAATATATATTTAGACAAAAAAATATAATGAGTTCATCAGCTATATATATATATATATCATATATATATCTTAATATGGAAAGTCAGCGTGAGTGGGTGGCCACTTATATATGACATGCTGATACTTTTTTTCTACTTACTTCACCGTAAATGGTATAAAGTTTTACGTTCTAAGTATAGCTAAACAATTTTAAGTTCCCTGTAATAAGAGTAGTAAGAGCGCTGGTGCCGACAGGCCAAACCTTGCGCACGAGTGTCTCTTGAAGTATTCCAGAGCTTTCATGGAAATTACTATCTGTTTATGCATCTAGAAAGAGTGAGCTAGAACAGCAAGCTATAATCACTATCAATTTTCTCAAGATTACGACTATAATCACTAATATAACTGACATAACATATATACTATATATATACTAATATATATACTATAATATATATATAGTATATATTATATTATATATCGATATTTATGAGGTAATTTATTATTAAAAAAGTATTATCATAATACTACTACTATACTCATTAGGGTGGTCAGTCTTGAGAGATTTGTATTTTGCATTTTATTCAAAATTTACATAGCTTTCAATATTATTGTTTATTGTATTGGACGCCTAAAAATGATATAATTACCACCTATTTTCAAGTTCTCATTACTCTCTTCATATCGGTAAACTTACCACAAACTTTTCAGTACTTCCTCCTAAATATTATGATCAAATGGAAATCTGAATTATGGTGTCCCATTCGGGCACACATATGTGGCCCACAGCAAACTCCACATAATATGGCTTTTACTCAGAACCATACATCACTCTTATCAAAACTGTTGTTCACAAGTTAATCGGAAATATTCGTATTGACAGATACAATCGAATATCTGATCAATATCATCATATGCTACTGTAAACAATTTGAGTGGTAACAGCTAGTGATACATTGTGGTACTAAGAGTGCCAGTAAATTACCACGACACATTGGGAATAACATTTATGCCCGAATTATCTATCTGTTTACTATTTTTGGTATCTCTCGTTACTACTCTTCTTCTTTGCTTTGAACGAATGCTACCATCGTGCTCACTTCGCTATTGAAATACTCCGTCCTCACTCAGAGGATGAAATACGCTGAATACCGATACTTCCTCCACAAAACAACATGCCTGAACAATGTAGGTACTTTCTTAAAATGGGCTCGACCGGTCAGGATACCACTTTTTTGTGTTATCAACCGGATGAGGAGAACTACCCGAGCGAGAGCTGGCAGGAACAGGTCATTTTTAATCTTTATCGGCTCTAATGAATTCCATCTCTGGAGTCGTGTGAAATTCAATGAAGATGATTGCTCCAAACACAATCTCTTCACAGCAAATTCGTCTTTCGAATTTCTGCCTGTATGATGATACCAAATGTGACACATGCTTCAATGTTTCGGATGGAGCCTATTCTCAACCCTTAGCATCATTCTTGCGCCATCTATCATTGAGATAGTGAACAAGTCTGCTTCTTCTTCAGTGACGTTTATTGAAAGTAATCCCTGACGGGGGCCAGTCGCTTTAATGTGTTTTCATCTTAAAGAAACTGATTTCCACCTCGCCGTGTGTTGTAGAGATTTTAGCTTCCAGTTTGTTGTGAACGAAATTTTCTGACTTCATCTCTTTGTTTAACATTGTTAGCCTACTTTGTTCTGTATTGCACTTTCGACACATAGTTCCCACATCACGTCTGCCCAATCATTGAGCCTAGAAGAACCATCTTTCTTGCATCTCGCCGAAATATTGAGGTTTGTCCCAATCAAGTCCTTCCATGGATGTTACGCGGCCTCCAATGATTCCATTGTCGATGAAGTCTCATGCCAAGAGTCTTCTTATAGTAGACGTTTCTAAATTCACACTTAATTGCGATCCTTCGATAAAACGTGCCTTAGTCCACAGGCAAGCGTTAAATTATGTTTCAATTGTGTGATATCCAGAATGACCCGTATGGGTGCCCTCCCCCCACAGTTTGTGGTTTAGCAGAAAAAGGGAGTGTGCTTCAATTCGGAAGATACTAAGCAACCTAGAGCGCGTAATTCCAGTGGACACAGCGCTAGGAGGTTTTAGTGAGATATAATGCAACAGATCCTGTATATACTGAATAATATTGGTGAAGTAGAGCCATAAAGAATAATTTATAAACAGTGGTCCAGAATCTTCCCTTTTTTCTAGATCCTTTATCAACGACATCGCATCGTCGAGCTACATAGTTACAATTTATATTTCATTCAGATACGTTGCTTTGTGTATCATAACGAGGAACTGAGATCATCCCATAACATTATCTGGAATGTCTGGGAAATGTCCTCCAAGAATCCAGATGAATCAGATTTATTCTATAAGTCTTTCACGACGGGGTATTTTTCCATTGTACAAGCTTTTTTAAAAAGCATTACGGATAAGTCCATCTAACGGTTGATGGGTCGTTCTCCCACTTTCACTTCTTCCCCTCATTGATGCCATAAAAAAACGATGTATCAAGGAAGCTCATTGTCAGTAAACCGGGTCATGTAGCATATCCAGGCATGAGTGTTTCCAAGTAGCGTGCTTGCTAATTGCCTTCTTTTAAATCATAATGTTGTTCATTAAGCTCCAACGATTGATAAACCGATAAACTAAAAGATACATATCAGATATTAATAAATAATAAAACACAATTTATGTAACAATAATGAGTACTACAATCTCACCAAATATTACTATTGTATAATTTTTGAATAATCCTATAATAAATATATAATAAATTACATTGGTGCTTGCTTTCTGTGTCCTGATTATTTCATTAACTGTATTTTCTTTCCAGTATGTTTCTGTCAAGTTAAGAGATGAATAGTAATGTGCTTCGTGCTAGGCAAAGTTGCCTTTCCGTCACTCTTACGGGGATCTACAAAATGAAGAGTTTAATATTTACCTCATGAATGTCCTTATGGTCCTACCAACCCCAAAACAAATTGGTTACGTTTTAAACTCTTATCAGTAACGCTTCTTATCAGTATCGGTCTCTATCACGTGTATATTTATATTTTGGTTAGGAATACAAATCTCTTCCATTCATCTTATTTCTTTATTTCTTTCTATCTATATATACAGTTCCTGTCTTTCCGCCCATCATATACATATTAATTAAGTGAATTGCCTATTTTTTGGATAATTTCAGAACATAAAATATTATATATAGATAAAGAATATATATAATATATATATTATCCATATACAGCAATTTTATCGCAGAATCTTAACTATAAACTGAGGCAAAGATTTGAGCGACATATCTATCTTACTAGTCCCTTACCTCTTAATTTTCAATCTTAAATTATATTTAATTTATATCCAGTGTCTATAATATAACGAAATACAACAATTTTCTGTCGTCAACGAGATGCCTATAATATAAAGTCAAGCTAGTTCCATATAGACAAGCATAAATTATAATAGCAGTGATGTAAGCTCTAATCTATGAGGATACCCAAAATCTGTCGGCTCCAATTGCTAGGTTAGGTACCAGGATAGTTAGTCTTCCGCCATTTATTATAGTGGGGAAATAGTTAATAAGTATAATAATAAGTACTTGAATATGGTAGTGTGATTATCTTCTTACGAGTATATTATATGATTGCTTATATCTAGAGGACAAGTTTGACTGGAGAACTGTATTACTATCAGAAATTAGTCATTTTAAGTCGGAAATCCATCAATGCTAGACCGGCCCACATTGTGGTGTTCTTATAAATAGACGGCGTTTTGCAAATTGCCAATAAAATTTATTTATAGCAATAAGCTTTACCCCTTTGCTCCCTCTTATATATCTAGATTTATACAATAATTCATATATTTGGTGTTTTTGAACTATTTGTTCGTGAAACGAGTGAATAAATCTAAAGGCTCTGAGTCTTACAGGATCATCACGAATTCTCTTTCTTTAATGTCTTCTGAATGAAGAATTATATAACTCTCTCTTGTTTTTCATGACCTTGAGTCCAAGTAAAAGAGAATTTTATACATAAGTGTATCCTTTGCTTTTTAAGGTACGAATTTCGTCACCCATATTTTTTGGTAATCGAGACAACCTGATGTTTTACACATATAAATCACAGTGCGTTCCTTACTGGTATATCCTAGAGTTATATAGCTTAATTATGAAACATAGTCATGGATAAATTTTATTATATGAGAAACGTTAAAAGTAACAGAACATTTTGCAGTAGGCAACTAAATATGTCAGATATATATTTACTTTATGTAAAGTCACTAGACAATTGAAGTCCTCAGATATAGTGTTTTGTGAGTGTTTTCGATTATTATATCTACGTTATATTGATGTGTGCAAAATAAGTTCATGTCTGCGGTCTAGCAACCCTCCTAACAACAAATATTTATCTCAACTTAAGTTGCTTCAAGATAGCAACTACTAAATAAGTCAGAGTAGTATTCGTGCGCCAAGCAACAGACTCCTCCAACCCACACAATAATCCGCAAAATTTTCTAGACCTGCCCATCTTTTTTATGTATTACTAGAAGTAATTGTAGCGAGCTAAATCTAGTGTTAGCTTTAGTTTTATTTTCTTTCAGCTTGATAATTTTGCGGCCCTTGATTTGAAATTTGATTGCGATGTATATTATATAAATACACCAGTATATATTTTAATAACAATACGGAATTAAGTACTACTCTCACAACTTTGATAAGATTTAAGTTATGGTAGGACCTTAACTATACGAGAAGTATTTTATTTCATTCTATCACGTGACAATATAATGATAATGCTACTTACTACCTAGAGCCTAGTTATACAAATTATTATAGTTATTTATTTATGGCTATATTTTACTGACTATTAAATTGTAAAATAAGATTATTTAATACCCCTAAGAAAATGCATGTCCATTTAGAGAGACCAGGAACTTTGAGAATAAATAAATCATAGTATATAAAATAGAGAAGGTAAATTATATAATATATAAATCATGCCTTTTAACTACATTTTATTTATAAAATTGGAACGGCTAAAATAAATATAAATAACTCACCTTAACTTAGAAAATTAGCACCAAATACAGTTGCCAGCCGAATAGTGAACCAACAAACGAAATTAAAGCTAAAAGGATCGAATATAGAGAGAGATTTCCATTGTAATGTAGGAGAATAGCGGAGTAAAGAGAGCCAGTGCTCAAAACAAAACGTCAAAAGAGTTTAACATCCAATAAATAAAATAACCCGTTACTAGTAGCCTGCTTTGCGATGGATTTTAGCCATTGTCTAGACGTGATTTACCTGCCAGAAGTTACAAGCTTTTATATCAAACAAAATCTATTATGAGCGCCTTTCGACTGGATGCCGGTCAGCCCTTAATGGAGTATATACCATGGTAAATTTAAAAAATTCTATGTGCCGAAAATGAGTTTTCTAGCTGAGACGTTGACCCTTGTTGTGTGCGACTTGCGGATGATTACTCTTATACTATATTATAATTTATATCATAAATCATAAATATTTTTTTTCATATTAATATAAAATTATAGGAAATACGTGTGAGAAACAGTAGCTGTCTAATTACCTAGTCCGTCAATGATACGTGAGTTCTTAATTTCTTACCACGCTTCTATGCATTTTTGCCACATTCCTAATATCAACACACTAGGGGCCCTTAAAGGAGACTACATTTACTGGGAATACTTCCTCAAACCCGCAGGATAAATTCTCTAATGGTATTTAGACCCAAAATATTAAAGAATGATACCTGTCAAAAATCTTTAACTTTGAGGAAACAGACACACTGGAAAATTGTCAAAAAAAAGTCTTTGTTCGATTTGTTGCACCAACGACATTCGCATGCATAAATATTGAAAATAAATTATTAATATATATATATATATTAATATATATTATATATACTATATATTATTACTATATATTATATTATATATATATTATATATATATTATAGTTATTATAGTTATATTAATATAAAGTTTAGGGACTCCACTATGGTATATAAGCCTAATATTATAATCGTAATAATTTAAAATTAATAAACATAAATAGTTTCAAACAAATGATGCGTATAAAACAGCGTATATACCATTGTCATAAGAAACTATTTCAATTTCAGCCTTTCCACCATTTTTGTCCCACACTCAAGATTGGGGGGCCCTTAAAGGGTGAATGGGAAATTATAAACGCGTTTTTAGGACTCTGAGCGGACATGCAGTCATCCATAGTTTGAGGAAATTTGACATCGATACACATCTCTCCACCAACAGTTAATACACAACAACACACATATAATAATATACAATAATATATATATATATATAATTATATAATATAATTATATATATATATATCTATATATAGTAATATATATATATATTATATATATATATATATAATATATATATATTAAATACTGTACGCCACTGTTAAGAAAAATATAAATAGCAAATAAAACGTCCTTACTTAAGATATAAAGATTTTAACAAATTTTAGATTGAGACTTTTTCACAAAATTTATTACTATTAAGTTTCAAAAAATCAATTAAATCTTTCGTTTAGCTGGCTTTCGTCTCATTTCGAGACCTATTCAGGCAAAAGGAAGGAAGGAGTTTAAGGTTCATCTTATTGTGATATCTGTTCTATTTGGTAGATCATTTTTTTGATGGTATTATTAAAGTATTGGGATGTTTTCAAATATTCGTTCTGTATTGGATCTATTTTTATTTCACCCGGTTGCTTGTTGTAATTATTAGAGTTGTAAATGCAGAAAAATTTTATTATTTTACGGTTGGTACTATTGTTGATATTTCTAATGGGATTTATTGCATTTATATTTTTTTCTTAAATCCAAGTTGTGCTGATATTTTCTTCTTGCTAAATTTATGCATTTTTTTCTTAAATCCAAGTTGTGCTGATATTTTCTTCTTGTTAAATCAGAAGTCTCCCCTATGTATGTTTTGTTACATATTTTACAGGGAATATGGTATACACATTGTTTTGAGAGATTGGTTGTGTGTTTAGGGGGGCGGAGTGTGTTTTTAATGTAATATTATTAGAGGGAATGAGGTTGATATTTTTGGGGGATGAAAGGTTAAAATTGTGTAGTGGCATATAGGGTACATACAAATATGTAGTAGGAGATTTTATTGTGGAATTAATGTTATAATATTTTTTGGATGCTTTTTTGTATGCCTGTGTGATGAAATAGTCAGGATATAATAGAGAGATAAAGACCTTGTGTATGTATTGTGTTTCTGTTCGTAGAAGAGGGGGTGAGCAGATGCGAAACGCTCGCAAGTAAAGGGAAGATAATATGGCAAGTTTTGTGTTTCTGGTATGATTGGAGAGCCAATGGATGTAGTTGGGTGAAGAGGTAGGTTTTCTATGGATAGTGTATAGTATTTTAGAATGGTTTTTCCAAATGAGTAAAGTGTCAAGAAATGGTAACGTGGAATTGGTAAATTGAACTGAGGGGTGTATGGTGTTGATGAAAGAAAGAACATCTGTGGGATTGGTGTTGTGGGGTATGGCGGCAAAAATGTCGTCTACATAGCGAACCCAAGTACTATTTGTGAGGAGAGGATGGGGAGGATGTAATAATATTCTATTAATTCCATATAGATATTGCTGAGAATGGGGGAGAGGGGAGAACCCATACTGAGACCTGATGTTTGTTTGTAGAACTGTCCATTAAAGTGTGAAAAAAATTGTGTTTAAGGGAGAGTAATATAAGATCTTTGATGAGGTGAAAGGGAAAGGTTAAATTTATGTTTTGTTCGTTGATGTAACGTTCGAGTAGGTCCAGTGTGTAGGGGACGGGAACTGAGGTAAATAATGACACAGCATCAAAGCTATGGAAGTTAAGTGAGCTAGTGCGGGAGATGAAGTCTAGGAATCGCTTTGTAGACGACATTTTTGCCGCCATATTCCACAACACCAATCCCACAGATGTTCTTTCTTTCATCAATACCATACACCCCTCTGTTCAATTTACCATAGAATACCCTTCCAATTCCACGTTACCTTTTTTTGACACTTTACTTTCTTGGAACATAAACAATAAAGTAGTTTTGGGAAGTTTTTAAGGGATCTTTATTTAAGCGAGTATATACGTTGGTATCCTGTAATAAGTCGTTCGATTTGTTTATATAAGAGATTTTGTCCATGATGACGATTTGGTTTCCTTTGTCAGAGCGGGTTATTATTATGTTAGTGTTGGTTTTTAAGTGATTAAGAGCTGAATGGAAGATTTGGGGGTGGGTATTAACTTTGAGGGATTGGGAGATGTTAGTAAGGAGTAATCCTTTTAATATATCATTATTGCAGGTTGAATTTTTGTCAAATTTTTCCCAGTTATGAAAATCTTGTGTGAACTTGAGCCAGGGATCGGAGTTGTTTATTGAAAATGATAAACCGTAACCTAAGATGACTTTTTTATATATAATTAGTATGTACGATGATGTATTGATAATTTTTGAGGAATCAGAATCTTTAAACCATATGCTGTTATTGAAAATCTGATTGAACTTTCTGTCGAGTTTGTTTTTCTTATTCGTCGTATGTTCTTTTGTTATTTCATGTGCTGAGTTGATCAAATTAGTAAATTGCGTAAGGTTATTCGGAAATTTGGAATACGAACGAGATTGGAAATCTTTTAAATTTTTGAAGAATATTCTAAATTCTGATTTTATTTCCTGATTTATGTGTTTAATTTTATTGAGAAGTATATACTTGTAAACATCGTGGAAGGGGTTAAATTTGTCACTTTTTAGGGGAGGGGCACTAAAGAACGGGGGGTCACAAGGTTTACGTAGCACTTTTTTATGAAGTTGAGTTGAATTTTTTTAATATTTGCAGAAGTCAACTTTTGTTGATAGTTCAGAAATTTTTTCTTTGTGATATAATCTATACCGTTGATATCGGGTCGCATAATTTATATTAATTAATCTACTTTGAAGAAGTATCAATTATTTATATAGTATAGGAACCCTGGATATTTATGATAAAAGTTTTTAAATTTTTATTAACACTTTTCACAAAATTATATCATTATTGAGTTTCAAAATAATTAATTAAATCATTAGGTTAGCTAGCTTTCATCTCATTTCGAGACCTCTTCAGACAAGAGGAAGGAAATAGTTTAAGGTTCATCTTGTTGTGATATTTGTTCTAGTTGGTAGTTCATTTTTTGATGGTTTTATTAAAATATAAACACACAAAAATTCAATCAACATCTCAAAACAATGTGTATACCATATTCCTTGTAAAATGTGTAACAAAACATACATAGGGGAGACAACCGATTTAATAAGAAGAAAATATCAGCACAGCTTGGATTTAAGAAAAGACTGCACAAATTCAGCACTAACCAATCATCGCAGAACATTTAACCACTCTATCAATATAAATGCAATAAATCCCAATAGAAATAACAACAATATTACCAACCGCAAAATTTTAGAATCCTTCTCATCCAAATACTGAGGTCCTCTATTTAGGGGATTTCAATGTACACAACACTGAGTGGTTGGGGTCTCTCATACTGATTTAGGTGGGGAGGAGGCCGAATCATTCAGCATTCTCAACGATCTAGAGCAACTAATCAAAGAACCTACACACATTCCGGATCGTCCCAACCAATTCTTGAACACACTTGACCTATGTTTCACCACAAGTCCTTCTTTCTATAAATACACCATTTTCGCTCCTATTGGTAAATCTGACCACAACCTTATATCTCTTAATTTCAATACTTTCTCTCCAACAGCTCCATCCTGCCCTATGCTTTTCTGGCACTTTGATCGGGCTGATTGGGGAGCCTTGCGTCGCTTCTACGCTAACTATAATTGGAATGACTGCTTTGACTCTGATGACGCTTCGGCTTCTGCCACTAAGGTGGGAGCTGTAATCGTTGACGGGATGAGCAGGTTCATTCCTTCTTCGACTAAATCTTTCTCTCCTCATAATCCATGGTTCGATCGTGCTTGTTCTCTGGCCATTCAGGCTAGAGACAGCGCGTATCGGGAGTGGAAAAATTCTCGTTCTCCTATCACTCTCGCTAATTTTCACTCAGCTAGAAATCGCTGCAGGGATACTCTTCGACGAGCAAAGCGGGCTTTCATCAAACGAAAGTGCGCTAACCTCCTTGGATCTCCTACTGACAAATCTTTCTGGCCTCTTGCCAAAAACATCTCTAACAACTTCTGTAAATCATCCTTTCCTCCTCTTATTCGATCTGATGGCTCTGTTGCTAACTCTCCAACTGAAAAGACCAATCCTCTTTTCCTCTAACTCAACCTTGGACAATTCTGGCATTCCTCCTCCTTCTCTCCTTCTCTCCTTCAAGTGTCCTATGTCTTTGCCTGTGAGATTACATTTATCGGAGTGCATTGGCTCCTAGATCTCATTTCGATTAGGAAGGCGGGTGGCCCGGATGTCATTCACTCCCCGAATTTGACGGAATGTGCTTACGTGCTGACCTCGTTCAACTTATATTCTCTTGTCTCAATACTAGCACTTTCCCCTCAGTGTTGGAAGCGCGCACATGTCCAACCTATTCTGAAAAAAAGGAAGCCGCTCTGATCCTTCTAACTATCGCCCTACAGCCCTCACTTGTATTCTATCTAAGATTTGAAACTTCTTAACTCACTTCTTAGACCATCTGTAATCTCATTCTTCTTTCCGATCACCAGTACGGCTTTCGGCGTTCAAGGTCTACTGGCGATATACTTTCCTATTTAACCGATTTATGGTTTTCCGCTCTTAGGAACTAAGGGAAGACTTGCGTGGTGGCGCTGGCATATCAAAAGCATTTGACCGGGTATGGCACGTCACTGCTCTCCAAGCTCCCTCCTTTGGGTTTTCCCCTTCTCTTTGCTTACTTATGTTCTTAGCTTTCTTTCAAGTCACTCAATATCGGCTGTAAGTTGATGAAGCGATTTCTTCTTTCTGTCAATAGTGGTGTTCCTCAGGGTTCGGTCTTATCTCCTACTTTATTCTTACTTTCATTAATGATCTTCACCTGCACATCTAACTCTATCCACTCCTATGCCGATGACTCATTCACTCTTTTGCTCATTTCAATTCTGCTCCCTTTTACTTCTAGAATTGCCTCTCGTCTTAATCTTTCCGATTCTATTCTCGCTGACCTGGATAGAATTTCCGGGTGGGGTCGTCTCAACCTTGTGAAATTCAATTCTTTAAAAACTCAACTTCTACACCCTCTCAAAAACACCTTCTAACTTTTCTATATCTTTCGACGGCTCTCTCGTCTCTCCTGTTGACAATATAAACATCCTTAAACAAAAAAATGTCTTGGAAACCTCACATCACAACGGTTGCTAGGGCGGCCTCAAAGAAACTGGGAGTTCTGTTTAGACTGCGAGACTTTTTTCCTCTTCTCAGTTACTCCAGCTATACAAGGGTCTCATCCGCCCTTGTATGGAGTACTGCTCTCATATCTGGGGGCTTTGGTTTCACCGCGCTTTGAACAGGGGTCGAGTCAAAGGCCAAGAAGGCTTATAAACCGTCTGTACTTTCCAGTTCACTTGACCCACTCTCTATCTCTGCGGAATAATTTTGGTGCTTTATCTCTTTTCTATAAGTACTGCAGTGGCAGGTGCTACAGGGAACTTACCACTCGCATACCACCACCTTTACGACACCCTCGTAGCACAAGAGGTGCTGTATCAGCAAATGAGTTTTGTGTTGATATTAGTAACTGCAGGCTAGTTCGCTGCGGTGCTTTCTTCTTTCCTGCCACCTCTATTCTGTGAAATTATCTTCCATTTTCTGTGTTTCCTGCTGAATTTAATCTCCCTCACTTTAAAGCCTGCGTCTGTGCTCATCTGCGTAATTTGCGCTAGCGGATAAAACTTTGGTGTGCAACACTCCCTCACTGAATAGGGCTCTGACCGTGAGTGGTGGTGACAACTGTAAAAAAAAAAAACTCTAATAATTACAAAAACAACAGGGTGAAATAAAAACAGACCCAATACAGAATGAATTTTTCAAAACATCCCAATGTTTTAATAATACCATCAAAAAAATTAACTACCAACTAGAACAAATATCACAAGATGAACCTTAAACTCTTTCCTTTCCTTTGCCTGAAGAGGTCTCGAAATGAGACGAAAGCTAGCTAACCTAAAGATTTAATTAATTATTTTGAAAGTCAATAATGATATAATTTTGTGAAAAGTGTTAATAAAAATTTAAAAACGTTTATCATAAATACCCAGGGTTCCTTTGCTATATAAATAATAATTGATAGTACGTCAAAGTAGAGTACTTAAAACTATAAAAAATATGCGACCCGATATCAATAAATGCTTGCAAATTTTGTTCATCTTAATAATTAGGTGTTGTTATCAACCTCTTACAGGTACAATGAAGCTTTTTTTATGGATAATATTTAGGGGGATTAGTTGAAGGAATCAGGGTATATAAAATTTTCTTTTTTTCTTCGATATCGGAGAACCCTTTTCTCCAACTTGGCTGTGAGCTTTCCTTTTGAACTGTTTGAGTAAAGGACATACATGATGGATATATGAGTACGCATGCATATTCCTCTCACGTGTCTTATGTGTAGGCATGACAGTGCGAGTTTCATGAAGACTGATTCTCTCCTCTGTGTACCATAGACACCTTTCTAATTTTCCGGCTCGGCTGAGCATTATTCTTTGGTGAATGATCTCTTTATTTACCCTTTCGCAATAATTAAAAAAAACTTTTTTTATTTTTTATTTAATAAAATTCTTACTTGTGTTTTATCATCACATTGTAATTCTGGCTCCATTAAGTGATAGGTGAAATAATGTGTTGAGTATGGATATGTATATAGCGAACATAACTCTGTGGGTTGTTGCGTGTATTCTTACTTTTGAGAGTGCTGGGCTATCAGAAGCAATTACATTGCACTTGCTTGTGCTCATATATAGAAGGTTTGGCGCGAGATTTAATATGAACTGAGCCTTTTATCTCTCCCCAATCGTGGCCAATCGTCGCTTATGCGAAGGATATCAATGAATAAAGTACTGCCTTTACTTCTTTATTTGGTAGGAAGACTATACTTAAGAGAACGCGCATCCAGGTAAATCAATAACAATCATATAACTGGTCCTAACTTTCACATTAAAAATATTGGACCAATCCTAGCAACCTGTTTAATGAAACAGAGTAATCTGTAATATTACAAATGAAATGTTCTAAATAATTACAATTATGGTTAAGGAATTGATTGCAAAACTTAATTTGGAAACGGTAATAGAGGAAATCATATTATATCATGAATATTACAATATATTTATCTGATGAATATAATAAATTGATATATAAAGGTATTAGTAATAGTGAAATGATACTAGAATAAATTTTTAAAGGATATATTCGACTCACTCATATTAACAAGTTAATTATAATTATTTAATGAAAATGGAGATATAATATATAATATGAATAACATATTAAAATCTCAATTTTTAATAACCACTTTTGTTATGTATTATAATACATGCCTTGTATCAAAGGTATATGTTCAAAGACATACTTGTAAAATACTCAATTTAAATTTGGATCACGCTGTGGATGTTACCAATAATATTTGTATTTTATAAAAACCCATTCATAATATTTATCATTCACTTAAAGCTTCAGATAGAGGATACTATGGAGCCTATAGAAATCATATGTATTGAGAAACTTTCAAAATTAAAATATTTAAGTAACTGTTTTATAATACTCTCAAAGGGAAAATATACATTATAAGACATAAGCGATCACCTACAAATTTTAGAGAAAAGAATGTATATATCGCATACCCTATATAATATAAAGGTGTGTAAAGAAAATTATGTAGTTTACTTATATAAATTATGAGTGTATAATACATAAATTCCTTATATAGAACACAAGGTTGGAGGGTTAAATGTAAGTAACTTTTTGGTGGAGAGAAATTTATTATGTCTTGGCTTACGAGGAAAAAGACGCACTCTACTTTCACTCTATTTATGTCTGTATTCGTATAATCACATAGATAGATGCTTACAATGCCCTGCTTCGCCTAGAGCATCGCAATTAGCGCGCAGCCGAATGCGGAGACCCTTTATGTGTGATTAGTTCTGTACGTATGCGAGCCACCAGCTACACGATCTATTTCCTAACTGAGGGAACAGGAGATAAAGGAGAGCAGAAGTTTCTGATTCTGCTATACTGAACACTAATCTAAAGCAACGTCTTCGGGAAAAACTTAATTTTGATTTTGTCGACAGAAGCCTAATCTAACACATCATAGGGTTAATACGTCTTGTGAAGATAAGGCTCTAAATTATAGATCTATATGGATGGAAGAGTATTTTAAGTGGCATATATCTTACATCTCCATAGTGTGCACAGTCTCTGGGGTCGAGGGCGTTAGTGTTATGTTCAAAATGATATAATAGAAGAATATTTCGTTGTCACCATAGTAGTCAGGAAATTTGAGACGAATCAAGTGCGAGAGAAGGAAGTAAAGAGAAGTTTGTGTGTCACTGTGTGACACTCGTTTAAGTGTTTTTTTCATACAAGCCACATTGTGCAGAGAGTCATTGGTTGATTTTTAATATATTGTTTTGTTTATTCAAATTGTTATTTCACCGTATATTAATATAAGAATATATATATATAAATATATATATATATAATATAGTATATATATATATATATATATATAATATATATATATATATATATATACTATATATATAATTATTATATATATTTATATATATATATATATATATATATACTATATATAATTATAATATATATATATATCCTGTTATGTTTTTACGACTCCGTCATTTTTGATATTTTTTTTTTTTTTTTTTTTAATTAAATTTTTATATAAAGTGACCTAACAATCAATTTAAGTGGCGACGGACATGATTCAAAAATATATAGGACCCTTTACGTTTACTTTTCGTAGTTTTAATTTTTTTTTTTTAACTAAAAGGAATACCCAAGGGTAACCGCAAAGATGCGCAGGAGTCGGAGTCTTCTCGATCTTTCCCTGGGACACAAACAGGGTAGGATTACTTCCCCCCCTCCGGGAGGTCTCCGGAACCCGCTCTTTGGTATTTGGGGTGTCGCGGGGGTTCCTCGCCCTCTCCCCTACGGGTATGGAAAACGTCCCCCCCTCTGTCCCTCGTACGGCTTATATACCTATATTTTTTATTTTTAATTTATTTTTTGATTTACATTTTGTAATATAGCTTTATATGCTGATCCAATATATAATCTGGTTTTTTCTGTAATCGTCATCTTTTTTTTCTTCTTTACATTTTTGTAATAAGGCTTTTAATGCTGATTCCAAATATGTAAGATGTTTTCTGCAAGTATTACTTTCGAGCATATTTATTTTAATGTAAATTTCTTGTGCTTGAAGTGGGTTATAAAATTATTTAAAAGTATATCACATTTTTTTTAATCATGTCCGTCACCACTTAATTCATTATTAGTATTATATACTAAGCATATGTTTAAAAAAAAAATCCAAAAACTGCATGTCGTAACAACATAACAGGGCCTATATAGTATTATATATATATATATATATATATATCATATTATATATTATTAGATATATATATATAATATATATATATATATATATATATATATTATATATATATATATATATATATATATATATATATATATATATATATATATAATATATATACTATAATATATATATATATATATATATATATTATATATCAAATTATATTATATTATCACCCACCTTCTCTCCTGCAAGACTGGTGGTTAACGTGCGTAACATGCACCGGAAATCGAAAGTAGTAAGAACGAATATGAATTTAAGAAAGTCCCCTCCATAGCATCTCCTCATACTGTTAAGTGCGAGCCCATCACAGCCAAAATATCCACCCTATGGGTTCACAGCACCGCGAAAGACGCCCACAGTGATATCTAGTCAGTGTAAGGGTTAATAAAGTGAGCCAGGCCCACATCCATGCCCCCCTCAAAAAATCCTGATATCATTATTATTATGCGCCTTTCTTCTCGCCTCTGCCAAACACCCATTTCCTTTCCTCCAGGCATTCTTTAACTAACTCAATCCACTTTTTCTCGTCTCCCAGCGGTCGATTCCCAGCACAATCACCATTATACATCCGCTAAGCCAACCGACTATCATCCATATTTTCAACATGACCAAACCAACTCAATCGTACTTTCATTTATTCTCTCATTATCCTTTCTTCACACCACCACAACTCTCTAATACGTCATTCCCAGTTTTATCAATTCTTCTCACACCTAACACCCCCTAAGATTTCCATCTGTAACATTGTATTTTAGATATATATCTCTTAATCCAGACCATATCTCACTACTACACATTACAACAGGTAACAAACATACTCATTAAGAACCTAGCGCACTCCAAGACTTATCCCTTTACATCCACCAACCGTTTAATTGCACCAGCCACCTTTCCTGCATCACAACTTTCCCTACTACAATCTGTATCATTCGTTCCTTTTTTCATCCAACATATATCCTAAAATATTTAACTCAGACACTTGTTTTACCAGCTGCTCACACATCTAACATAACTTCACACCGGGGACTATCCTCACTCACAACCATAACTTTACTCTTATCTATGTTTACTTTCAAACCCCTCTTTTACACACCTTGCCAATTCTCTCTCTACAATCCTCTCAACCCTCTTCAGATTAACTACACAAAACAATACATACCGCATATAATAGGTAGAGCACCTCCACTCTCTTCATTCTCCATCATTCTAAAACACCATTCCTGCCAACCCCACCTCTAATTCTTTTCATAACCCATCCACATACAAATTGAAATATATATTATATATATATATATATATAAGGTGATATATATATATTATATATATATATATATATTATATATATATTATATATATATTATATAATTATAATATTATATATGTATTATATATATATATATATATATATAAATTATATATATAATATATATTTCTATGATAATGTGGGCATCTCTATGAAAACGGATGGAAGAATACTCATAACGTGTGTTCTGCGTATTGTATGAGGTTCCTAAACTAGACTATAATGACACTTCAATGTCCCAATGGACGCTTCCTCTTTTGCATCCATATTCCCCACGCCTCTTCTTACAGACATGCTGTGAATGGGGTGAGGAAAGATTCTTCAGCTTAATGTTTCTGCGTTGTCCGTAGAAGGCGGCTAAAGGGACAGTGGTAAGTTGGGTCTGGCACCCACTACCGACTTATCTCTTGCCAGGAACGCCTAAATACATGCCTCGGAAGAAGGTCCGGATCGCCTAAGCGATCTTATCTAACTATCGTACGCTATGGAAATATTGATGAATGTGTGTTATTGAGGTGCAAGAATGTATCATAAGAGAGAATAAATCATTGATGAGTAATTGAGTAAGTGTCGAATGATGTATATAATTATAGAGAAGAACATTTTGATTTATGCTCTTTCTCAGTTGAAAAGAGTAATGAAGTGAAGAAGATATGTGTTGTTTGATGAAATGTTTGTGATAGATGATTGGAGTTGAGAGTAAGGACTGATGATATAGGGAAGAGAAGGCACAGAAGTCCTTGGTGGACTCTCTCTCGCTTTGTATGTGAAGGTACTAGATATCTCTAGCTAAATGATATGGATTTCAGAATTTGTTCGAAAAGGGTCCAATATGTATTTGTTGGTGCGTTGTTTGCACATTGAGTGTTGATTCACACTTGATCGGTTTTAGAAATCAGTATGAAGAGTAAAGTCATAATTTTTTTTGGCGATAATCTGAATGATGTTTTAGAATGTGCGGAGTGATGTAGGAACCTCTTTGCCTTAGAAATTTTGTGTGTAATTCGTCGTGTAGCGATACGTTTTTAAAAAGGATTATATTTAGGCTTTGTCATGCATAAGAAAGGGAATAGGGTAATGAAAGAAGAAAAAGTCAAGGACAGGTGTTTGTCTTCTGTGGATGACGGAGCAAATATTAAAAGATAGTGACTGGAACTAGTTGATTAGTTTTCTCTTTTTTGAGCTATGATAGTAGAAAGTAAAGTTTAGATACACATGTATCTTACAAGTTTCTATTTCAGTGTCTATGAATATCAGAGGTCGTGGAGTTCGGCGTCAGATCGGCTAGTAGGCTTAATTTTGAAGAGAGTGCGAGTCTGATTCGGAGTCGGGTAATTTTTTAAGGAGGTGTGGCAGTCGGCACCTAGTGGCGGTTCCCAAGGAAGCATGAGGGCGCCTAGGGCAATCGGCCCTGGGCCCCGACGCACAGATAAAGATAAACAAAGGGACACTACGCGCAACACTCGTAGAGTACAGTAGACAGAAGTTTAAGATAAACGCCCCCATACAGTCGCATGAGCAAGTGCGACTCTGAGAGTTTGATATTGGTCACTTTCTTCTTCAAATTATAGAGATATTATTTTTAAAAATATCTCAAATATTTATGCTAAATAAATATACTGTCAATTATATTATATAATGTAGCAATTAACAATTGTTTATAATTCCCTGTTTTAGACTCCTATACGATATTTACAATAATAAATATGGAAGAACTGGTTTATAATTTGATGGCATTGAGAAATGACTAATTATTGCATTAAGGAATCATTTAGTTATTATTATTAAAATTAAGCAGATTTTTTAATTTTTTTACTTTATATACTTGTGTATGTTTTTAACGAAAATAGTCAACACACAGTTATATTAAGATAGTTTGCAACCCACGCCCGCAAAGCCTAGGCGTTGGCCATCATAAGGCGTTTCAGGACTAGGTGAGGAGGGAAGAGGAACAACCTTTGCTCCCTAGAGATATCATTTATGAGCGTGAAAATTAATAATAAGTATGACAAACTTTATTATTTTGTAGTCTACGACGTTTTTAAGGGTTTTTCGTAGTACGAAAACTCGAAGATAAATAGCAATCAAGTCGAATGAGATATGAAGTAGTAATTTCTAATTAATTAAAAAACAATAAGTTAATAAAAGAATATAATAAGAAAATTATATATTTGTTTTAATAATGTTTTCTTTTCATATTGGGCTTAAAGGTCGCCAGCTAGAGCGTTTGGTGCTTTTACTCACGCTGGAGTTGATCCTTTCTGTGCGACCACTATTATATAGTGCGCTACTCGACTAACGTAACTTTCCAGTTATGCGTCTTTCGCGCGACTTATCGAGCCATTTGTGACGGTCTGCAATAAGCGACTTTTATAATTCTAATGTGTGAGAATTGGTGCGTTTACTTCGTTTGATTATTTCAGCTTACAGACGAACTCAAATACCATATTAAAAAAACTAATGTAGTCAGAAGGATTAAATAAATGAAAAATTGGCAAGGCAATTATTGAAGACCATCAATTTTTATACTATATTATATATATATATATAAAGTATACACTACTAAAAAAAATTAATGTAATTCTAGTTATAATATATATAATTAATATTAGTAAATAGTTATATATTTATATTAAATGACTTATTTATTAAATGAGTGACGTATATATTAATATATATTCATTAATAATACAGAATTTTCACTATATTCATAATTATGGAAGGGGGGTATGTAAAATAATATATTTACGTGGTGAATCGGTACTCACTCAACTTTTATGGGCCCCCCCACCTATAATGATTCCGTGCCTTTATACGGGCCCATTTTGGCTGGCCGGTGAAATATTTCGCCGCCGCGCAGCGGGCGACGCACACATGTTCTTACGGAGTGTTAATTCCTGCCCGGGGGCGCCGTCAGTTTTCGAGAGATTGATACGTGTTTTAAACATTTTTCTCATAATTGATTATAATTTTTTTAATATTTGAAATTATAATATAAAAATGTTTTTATTGTTACTTGACTATCTTATGTGAATTTGAAGAGACTCAGTTCGCAGTTCAGTTGCCGACGAAATCGAAGATGAATTGAATAAATATAAATTGATTTCGAGACAACAAAAATTTGACTCACAAATCAAAAATATGCAAGATTTAGCAGAAAATATGTTTGAAGTGTGTTTTTAACACCCTGCACCCTTCGTGATTCTCCCAATATTTGGATTATCATTCTAACATAAAACTTCAATCTTTCAACCTTATACTATCTATATTAAGACTTCTGATGAAATAAAACCCTTCACCATGGTACGAATAAGCAGAAATTTCTCTCATTTTTAACGATATCTAATATTCGCTGTCCTTTCTGTAGCATATTGTTTAGCAGGGTCAGCTTTTAAATGATGATCAACAAGCTAAAGAGAGGCTAAATCTGCCCTTTGCACACGTGGCCATATAGTACTCAAGTATATTTGCACGAAGTTCAGAAAAAAAGGATACATCTGGACCATATTGTAGTGATAGAAAACTTATAGCTCATCCTAATACTACCTTCTCAAATCTCAGTCTTTCTTCAGAAAGCATACAGAAGATGAGTTATTCAAAAGTTTCTAGGCTAATTCAGGTGCTTAAATTAGTCGGTGAAGAGTCGGCTGTTCAACGGAAATGATGAAGGACGCTGTCCTATTTCTGTATTACACACAATAATTACCATACACTTTAAACAAAATTTCATGCAGCCGTTGTGACATAGAATAAATAAATGTGGACGATATAATACTTTCGAAGCTCTAAATGTTTATAAGTCGGCTATCGGAAATGATGAAGACGCTGTCTCTAACGCATTGCTGTTTCTTTCTCTTCCTAAAAGAAAGTTTGAACCGAACTGCTTTTTCTGCTCTTAACGCTATTATAACAATCAACCTTAAGAGGATAATCATGAAGAGCTTGGCAGTGCCATTAACTTTTTTAAAATCAATTCATAATTCAGATGACACTAGATTTAATTTTCATGTAACTAAGTAATGTAAAATTTTTATATATCATATATATTACATATAATTATATAATATATATTTATTTTATATATATATTTTATATATTATATATTTACTTTAATTAATATAAAAGTAAACCTATAATTATATTATTACTTAAATAATTAGGCTATATTTAATTATTATACTTAAATTTAATAGGTCTTAAATTTTGTTTGATGATATTAATATCTAATTAATTGTGTACACAAATATATAAACTGACGGAGGGCCGTCAGACGAAGTTGCAGTCTCATACCTATAAGGGCCTTATTCATTTATCTTACACAGTATTGGGGATGTGTATTTTTTTTCTAGATTTGTCTTTGACTTAGCTGAAGTAGAAATCCACTGTTAAAAACGGTCGTCTGGCAAAAGACTCATCTATGGACCAAGAGTGGATTTTTTTACGCCCCCACCCTCCCAAAAGTAACTGTTATGAGAAAATTCTAAAAATAATATACTATTTTGTGATTCTATATATGTTCTGGAGGACACTGAGCTACACGGTACCATACTAAGTGTATTTAATGCTATATTTGTTTTAACTTTATTAGCTATAAAAAGATAATTAAAATCCATTCACATTTTTAATCTAGTAATTTTTTCATTTATATAATTATTTATTAATATTCCATTTAAAGTTAAAAAAAACTCTTTTATTAGATATTTTTTTTATACTTATTTCATAAATCAGTATTGAAAATACTACTTTGAAGTAGTAGCATTTTATTATAATTTCACTCACTTCCTTATATATTTTTAATTTAATATTAATTTATTTATTTATTTATTATAAAAATATATAAAAATATACTTTATATATTATATATTACTTCTATATTATAGTTAAAGTTTATATATTATATAAACAGGTGTAATAATTATTATTTAATTAATAATCATTCATAATAAAGGGGAATTGTAATTTCAAATGTGGAAATTTTGGAAAAATATGAATAAAAAAAAACATAAAAGGATTTGTATATATTTTTTCATTTTTATATCACAGGTTATCTTTTTAAATTTGAGTGTGAGATGTTCCTTTTAAACAAATTCGAATCTGGGAAACTTCCTTTCGTTGTTCTAAATAAGATAATGGATACAACAACACCTTCAACATCTTCGACAAAATCTTTAACACAACTACCGTGTATCTCTCCTTGTATTAGACAGTAAGAATTGAACAAGTAAATTTTGAGCCTCTTCAAAGTAGAGAAATATTTTTTTTAGAGTTCACTCCCCAAAAATCTCGACTATGATATGCTCTGAGTTACTTACTAGTCTACTTCAATTTTTTGTTTTTTTTTAATGTAAAAGCAAAATAAATTTAGTTAAAGCTGATTCATTTTATTTATTTTGTGTTTAATAAATATTTTATTTTAATTCCTTATAATTAATTGTAACCGATAAAAAGGATATATATTAAATTAACAACACTGTACATACATTAGTTTAAGCTTGGTACATACGATGAGGTGTTTTATTCAATAGTAATTCTTTCCACTTTTCTAACGAAATTTCTAAGCCTGTCATCAACCAATTGGCCGTAAGAATACTAAAAATAATGCTTAGTGCAGGGACGCCAAATAAAGATAAAGAGAATAGACTTATAGTAACAATTATGGGCGTCAAAAATTCTTAAATTTATTATGGAGCTTGTTTTATAATTACTCATGTTTTAATTTACAGGGCTTCGCCTAAAGAAAATTGCTTTAGTGTCATGGTGTTCGTTAGACTCATGTTTTAGTTTAAGTTGACTGCTCGAGTGTGTTATTTCACTCGCTTTAATGTCGTTAAAAAACAATTACGGAGTTATAATTTAGACATATACACAAAGCGTTTTCTCATCGCGAGTCAAGATATGGATAACGCGTGAAAGTATGCATTTAAAAGCGTTATGGTACGTTAATCTTAACCGAGCTAACCAAGCGTAATACTTTCAATTCGAGTGTGAAATTTTATTGTATTACTTATGGTTATTATTTTTTAGCAGATCTTACCTTTTACTGTACTTTCACGGTATCGCCGCTACAATTTTCCTCAGCCGAGTGAGCGAAGGGTCGGATAATAATTAAAACATTGTGAACAAACCCACAAATTCTATTATTTTCCTCAATATTTCTTAGGTTTGAGTTGCAGAAGCGGGGGCTTTGTAAAGAGAGGAAGATTAAATTAGTTTGGAAAACAGAAGAAGGAAAGGTGTTCCACAGAACAGAAGTTAGCTGAAAGAAGAGGCACACCAACGAAACCGTCTGGAGTTCGCAATACTTCACGCAGAATTTGTGCGACGAGCAACGGCAGCCTCTTGTGCTACGAGGCGAAGACGCAAGGGTGGTGGGAATGCCAAGAGGTCAACTCCCCCGAGGTTCTGCCGCTATAGTACTATAGAAAAGAGTAGAAGCGCCCACGTTACGTCGCAGAGATAAGAGGGTCAAGAGAGTTTAGAAAGTAGGGGACAGTTATTAGTCTCTTAACCTTAGCATCAACCCTATTCAATAGAAGGGTAGAGCCGGAGCCCCCAAAATGTGAGAAAGTACTTCCATACAAGGGCGAATAAGGCCTTATATAACTGGAGTAGCTGTGGCAGAGAAAAAATTTCCCGCAACTTGAACAGAACTCCCAGCTTCTTTGAGGCCACGCTTAGCAACCATTGCAAATATGAGGTTGCCAAGATAACTTCCGTTGTTTATGTTAAGACCAAGAATGTTTTGTTATTCACAGGAGAGATGTTAGAGCCGTCGAAAAAAAAAGGAAAGGCCGGAGGTTTTTTTGATAGGGAGATATGTAGAAGTGAGTGTTATTATGAGCTGAGGTTCAAAGGGTAGAGGTTACCCCCACCAGAAAATACTGTAAAGATCAGTCAAAATTGAATCGAAAAGTAAAAGCCGAGAAGCAAATCTAAATGCAAAAGAGGGAAGCAGATTTGAAATGAGTGGAGATGGAGAGTTGAGTCATCAGCATAAAGTGAACAGAGTTGGAAGTAGCAACCGAGGAGATCGTTGATGAAAAGGTAGGAATAAAGTTGGAGATAGAACAGAACCTTGCCGGAATATAAGCCACCTCACGTTTAACGGAAAGGGGAGAGGAACGTCATCACGAGTGCTGGATATGAGCTATTGGATGAGAAATCTAGGAACAGAGTAATGAAAAGAGAAGGAGGAACTCAAAGGAAGGGAGCTAGAGAGCCAGTGACGCGTGCCATACCCTGTCAAAGCTGGATATATGAAGTGACACTACGCAAGACATCCAGCAGTCCTTATGGCAAAAGATCATAAATCAGTTAGATAAGAGGAAAGTATGTTATCATTTGATCTCTAGCGTCAACGAAAGCCATACTGATGAACGGAGAGAAGGGAATGAATTTTAAATGATCCAGAAGATGAAAGTTTAATAAAGATTCAAATTTTGAAAGAGGATTGTAGTATCTAGAAGGAGATAGAGAAGGATCAGAGAGGCTACCTTTTTTCGGGATCGTTGAACATATGCGCGCTTCCAGCCTGAGGAAAAGTATTAGTAATATAGAGACTAGAGAGTAGAGTTGAACGAGGGGCCTGGCGTCAGCTCGGAAGTACACTCCTTCAAAACAAGGAGGAATGCCATCTGGCCACTGGCCTTCCGGACGTTCATGAATCTCAGTATCTCATGTACTCAATCATGTGTAATTAACGGTAAAGCATGGGAACCTGAGAAGATAAGGAGGAGGGATGCCAGAATCGTCCAGGGTATAATTAGATGAAAAAAAGGAGGCCGAAGAGATTGGCCTTTTCAGAAGGAGTGTTAGCAACAGAACCGTCAGAACGAATAAGACGAGGAAAAGCAGATTTTACTGGTTATTTTTTTGACAGGGGGTCAGAGAATTTTTATCAGTTTGAAAACAAACAGGTTGTGCATTTTCTTTAGGGAAAGTAGCTTTAGCCTGAGGAATAAATATCCCTGCAACCGATTTCTGAAGCAGAGTGAAAGTTAGTAGGAGTAATAGGATAACGAGTGTATTTCCATGTTCGACTCACATTGCTTCTCTCCAGAATGGCACGAGAACCAGTTTCATTTAACATTGGATTTTGGAGAGAGAAATATTTAGTTGAAGATGGAATGAACCTGCTCATCCCATCAGTGATTACGCCCCCCCCCCACCTTTTCAGCGGCGACCAAAGCCCCCCCCGAGTCAAAGCAGGATTCTTCAAGAGTAGTTAGCCAAAAACACGCATGCCTTCCAATTAGCCTATTAAAAGTGCAAAAAAGAAATTACGTAGGAATAGTAATAATATGTTAATTTTTTTTTTTTTTTGGTTGCAGATTTGGTGGATAAAAAATCTAGGATATACTAACTTAGAGTTTTAATCAAATATGTATATTTTTTATAAATTACAAGCTTATTAGGACTAACTTCTTATATTTTTTAATTAGTCCAAAAGGAAGCCAGTTCAAGTACGAACGAAAGAAGTATTACCCATTTAACGGGCAACAAGTTACTATCTTTTTTTTTCTTCAGCGAACTAATAGAATGAGAATACAGCATAAGAAAAACAGGTTAAACATTACTAAACGGGATTAATAACCGTGTAAGAATAACACATTTTGAGCCATTAAGTTAGTTAAATTTTAGAATTTTGGAAAAAAAAAAGTTTATCTGCTATCGAAATCGAATCTAATACAATTTAAAGTCTGAAAAGGAAAATATTTTATAACTCGTAAATTAAGTTACCGGTTAACGGATGTAGGGGAATTTTTAACACTCGTTACGTTAATTCACAAATGTAACCTGTTAATAGTTGTTACTTTTTCCGAAATTAACGAAAGCGTTAAAAGTTAACGAATAATATTAACTGAACGGAATTAACGGATTACGCTTTAACGCGTTAATGCCCACCTTTGTATATATATTATATAATATATATATATATATATATATATATATATATATATATATATATATATATATATTATATATATATATTTATATATATTTATATATAATATATATTATATATAATATAAATATATATATAATATATATATATATGTCAGCATCCCTAAAAGGCCAGGCATGTACTAGAAAAACTAATAACAGCTACACGAAAATAAATATCATTTAATAATCAGGAGACATTTTTTACAGCGGAAAATTAAAAAAACAAAATAAAAAAAATAACGCTTTTTAAAAAAATTAAAAATTGTTAAAAATGTTGAAAATATTACAGTTTTTTTTTTGACAAATTCGAAGATGCCGCTTTACTCGACTGGGAGGCAAAGGTGGCCAAAGTGTAGATTTTTTTTTTAAAATGGACGAATACCACCGGTAAACAAGAACGATAGATCGAGTCGGGGTTTCTCGACTACCGGGGGACGCGGGGGACTCTCTCCCCCCCTCTTTCCTCCGTCGCTCGAACCCCCTAAAGGATATAAAAAGAAAAATAATATTTTCTCCAAAAAAACGGTATTTGGCAACTTTGCTCTCGAGACTACTGCAGTTTCAAGGTCAAATCAGAGCGTGCACTGTTTCATATATTAGAAGTTTATTATAAATGTTAGAATAAAATATTTTTTTTTTTAAAGTTTCCTCGATGAAATTACTTCCGAAATCAAAAATGTTATTTTATTTTTCCTCGAAGATGTTATAGTTTTTCTAGTTACATGCTGAACTTTTCGGGATGCTGGCCATATATATATATATATATATATAATATATCTATATAATACTCAAGTATATATATAATTAATGTAATATGAGTATTCGATACTCATAATTCTAATAAATATACATAAAATTATATATATTATTTTATATAATAATCAAATTACTTAGTGATTTGATTATTTACCTTTAGTATATAAGTTACAACATACAATATTATTAATATATTATTATTATAAAAATAAAGTTAGTTTATTAAAATTTTATATTTTTAAAAGAACTAGCTTAAATTTAAAGAATGATTCATAAGTTAATAGGGGAAGGTTAAAGAATTTAACTGCCTTTCTCCGATGGATTTTACGCTCAAACGCACCAACCGGCCATAGTTCTGAGCGAGGCGCTGTGTGAGAGGACAATTACTCACCCGAGCAGATATATTTTATCGACTTTTTGAGTGAAACACTTATCTTCACCCAAGAGGATAAAATCAACCTTTGGATTAGAACATTTTTTATAAAGAAAAAAATACACGTGAGAGTCTTCTGAAGCTATAATAGACCGACGATTCACGAGTGCAAGCACCCTTGTGTAAAAATCTCAGATTCGTTCCTCTTCTATGAAAAATAATAGGTTAACAGGACTTGTTATCATCAATGTTTTTGTGGCTTAATATAAATAACACTCTCGAAAATTTTATATAAGATGTTAAGAAAGAACAATAATAGGACGCTGTAAATAATTATAAGACCTTTTGACTCTTTTCTTCTCCGAGGTTTTGTGAGACCCACACAGCCAGTTATGTGCGATACCTTGAGTAGGTCATACTATACACGGGGCCTGCGTCTATACGACTGAGTTATCCTCCAAGCCAAAAACTTGAGTTTCAGAACAGTTATATTACAAGCAAGCTCGATAACTGCATCTTCAAGGACACAGTCACCTGGTGTCTCATTCTCTGTGCCTATTTCCCAGGTCGTGTATTCTTAGATTTGGTAGATGTTTAAAGAGTAGCATAAATATATCGCATTTAATATAAGATGTTTAAAGAAAGAAACTACTTATAAATCATGGTAAGGTTAAGAATTAATCATCCTTCTCCTCCGGTAAAATATTAGAACCTACCGCCATGTCTTGCGAATCCTGAGTGAGAGGACAAATTTACTACCCCTCGGTGCAGTTAAGCGTAACTGAGCTATCCTGCGCAGCCCATAAGAACGTGTGG
Organism: Trachelipus rathkii; assembly: GCA_015478945.1. Lineage (NCBI taxonomy): Eukaryota > Metazoa > Arthropoda > Malacostraca > Isopoda > Trachelipodidae > Trachelipus > Trachelipus rathkii. Next base: position 55,143 of record JABUQX010085478.1, read on the forward strand.
ATTCAAGAACAGTTATATAAGAAAGCTCACGAGAGCTCAACACCATTTCAACGTGCGAAATCACCAGGCTGTCTCAGCCTGTCTATAAGCCTCGTTTCTTTTTAATGGTTGTGATGTTAAATATTGCCATAATAATCGCAATTAAAGTAAGATGTTAAAGAAAGAACATATAATAGGAAGGTAAGAATTCACACCTGCCTTCTCCGGATTGGAACCACACGCCATGTTGCAGACTGAGGACATATACCCGGCTGGCTTTACGACTAAGCTATCCTCCAAGACTCCAAAAATTTGGTGATTCTAAGTGATATATCAGTTATTAATGGCAACCAGATCACATTCAAGGCGAACATGGTTCCAGGTGACACAGACTGTTACTATTAGCCTTTTTTTGTGTGAGTGAGTAGAAGATGGGTGTTAAATTTATCTGCATTATAATCGCAATTATACTATAGACTTGTCTAAAGATAATAGACCATATAATAGAACGGTGTTTTAATTGATATCTCACACTGGCTTTTGCTCTCGGGATTGAAGACACCATGTAACCAAAGAGACTACTAGTTTGCCTGATAGCTCTTGTGGTATCATATAATTAGTCTACTCCACGGTTTGGCGTTTATTTTATTCGACTTCGTGTACACTATCTTCTTCAAGCAAAATAAAACTTGGTGATTTCAAAGAACAGTTTATAAAGCACCGACTACCCTTCATAACGGCTCGAATTCTTAACATGTGGTTTTGTACAACAGTCCCTGTGTTCCTATATTTTTCGCGTACCTTTCGTTTTATATTGTTATATATATAGAGTTATCGCCAGTATGTGTTTAAAGGATTTTTTGCTATAATATAATTACGCAACTCTATATAAGATGTTAAAGATTAAGAACATATAAGACAAACATTGGAAGTAGGAGAAATTTAACTGCCTTTCTCGGGATTGAACCACCCGTGAGTGACCATGATTGCTGTTATTCTTCTGTGAGAGGAGAGACAAATATACATGATTTTTTGGTTATTTCATTTAAAACACTAGTTTGACAAAACTCTTTATAATTGTAATTATCCTTAAGGCCTTCAAATGTTTTGAATATACCTTCGATATGTCGTCTCTAAGAAGATACTCAATGGCGTGGTTCAATTCCCGGAGAAGGGCAGTTTAATTTCCTTTACTTCCTGATTGATATATATTTCATAAAAAATCTATTGTTTTTCTTTTCTTTAAGTTTAAGTTTTAATAATAATAATTGCGATTATTATGCAATATTAACATATATATATTTAAATATACTACTATATAAATATTTATTATTTTAAATATCTTTATTAATTTATCTTTAAATTATTATTTATTTCTTATTTTACTCACCACATTTTCCATTAAAATACAATATGTATTAAGGTTATTATAGTATAATAAGTATATTTATTATTATGATTAAGATTATGATTATTACAGTCCTCGGTGTGAATATATAATATATAATAATTATGTTACATACGATTATATAATATTTATCATTTATTATCTATATTATTAACTTTAAATATTCAACTTGCAAACTACTCAAAATAGATTCAGGTAGACTCTATTAGATGAGTGGGAAACATAAAGGAAAGTATTTAACCGCATTGTATCAATCGAAAAATTAAGATACGATAGCAAAAATCTTCGTGAAATTTTAACATATAAATGTCCATAGCTGGGGTAATAAAATTTGTAAATGGAAAATGAAAAAAAAAATATTTTATAACTTTTTTTTTTAATAATATTTTTAAATTTATATCTACAAACTATCGATATATATATGGGACTAGATTGGATTAAAAATTTCGATATTTCAAGAAAACACTAAAATTAACACTTATTATATTTAAGAACTAGCCAGTATATTGAAATATGTATGTGATATAAAGAGAGTTTTTTTTTTTTTTTTTTTTAACACCTTAAACACAATACCCAGGGGTAAACCGGCAAGTGCAAAGAAGTCGGGGTCTCTCGGCCTCAACTGGGGCAGGATCGACGGGGTGTTCAGACTATCTTGTGCACCCCCTTCCACCGGGGATAGGGTCTCCGTGAACCACCGCTCTTTGGTAATTTAGTGTGTCGCCTCAGGGGTGGTTCTCCGTCTCCTCTTCCATATCGTGAGTTAATGGAAAACGTTTTCCCTCTCCCTCTTGTCTCTCATTTATAGAAATCTCACGTTTCGCTCGAAGCCCTCCCCTATGAAAAATTTTTATTATCTGTCTTTGATTGACATATAATGTATTAATTAGTGTTTTCATCTACTATCTGTGATTTTGAAAAAATAACTACAAAAAAATAAAAAATAAAAGAATCTTTTTTTTCATTTTCTTTTCCATACAACTTTCTAATACGCTGATTATCTCTATAACTGTTTATCAGTTTTCTTGTAACACATATCGTATAGGTATTTTGAGATAAGGATGAATCACAACTCATCCTTCATTGCAGAGTATAACTATTTTAGTATTTGTATAATATATATATAAAATTTTATATATTATACTTTAAAAGTATAAAGTAGTTATATAAGTTATAATATAATACACTTATACTATTTGTATTGTCAACATGATAATGTATTATTATGTAACTCCAAGTAAATTAGCTTTTTACATAAAACTTACTACATATTTTATTAATTAAATTATCCCTGTTATCATTAATAAAATATATTATTCATTATTTTATATACTAATATAATATATATAAGGTATATATTTAAAAATTTTAGTATATTAATGAATATATAATATATTGATATATTATAGCTATCCATTTCCTATACTCTATATATATATATATATTTTATCAAATTTTACACCATATGTGATCAATCTAGATTAGGTTAAGTTCTATACGGCATCAAAAATAAATTTATTAAAACAGGTGTTTCATTTATTTATTTATATAGTTTTAACTAAAGTTAATAATTATATCATTTATCATTAAATATAAGCTGCTAAATTTGGTCTTTATATATTTAATATTAATCTAGCGGATAAAAGATTATTTCACACATTTTTCTCCGCCGTACCTGCGATCCGTGTTTTATTTTCAACAGTCAGCTGTTTCTACTTTTCTACGAAATTTCTTACCCTTCAACTTACACAAAAAATAAATGCTTATTACAGGCCTTAAAAAATCCATAGTGCAGGGTCGTAAAATAAAAAATGAGTAGTACAGGGCAGTCAAAAATAGTCTCAATGCAGGGTTCAGTTGTTAATATACTACTTATTCAAGCCGTGCAAAGGGGGCCCCTAATGCTTAATACAGGGCTGTAAAAAATGTGCTCTATTGTGTTAGAGAGGGTTTGGGATTAACACAAATGTACACTATAGTGCAGTGATATGGTTAGTGGGTTGTACCTGGGACCAGGTTGAATAATTGCTTATAAATGAAAGTGCGTAAAAATGCTTAACTACAGGGACATAAAGATGCTAGTATAGCTGTATAGGCTATAGGGCTATAAAAATGCTTATTGCAGGGCTGTAAAATCTCGGCACTGTAGTGTAGAGTGTGTGGTAACATAGAGTTCTTCTATCTTAAATTTTATTTGAAATTAACATATACATTTAGTTAATAGACCGTCGAGGAATATTTTGCCATATTCACACAGTTAATAGTCGTTTGCTAAAACTGTGAAAATTTTCTTTTATACCAAACGCCACGTGGGTATCACAAAATAACAAAAAATAAAACAGATATGCATTATAGATTGTTGACAATTTATTCAAATTTGTCAATTTAATTGTTTAATTTTAAAATACTTAAAAATAATAATTAGAAATATTGATAGATCAAGGTGACTATCTAAGGTAACAGGCTTAATCAGTAATATAGTTGTACTCTAAGTACTATGATTGTCCAAAGATTTTTAACATGTGTATGACTGTCAATCATAAAGCATAAACTTTTGACAATATACCATAGGCACTAGTAAGGTTTCTGCCTAATAACTATATTTATTAGTTTTTCTATATATAAGTATATATTTTTGTAATTAGTGTAATTTATTAATTTGAATATTAATTAGAATTATGTTATTTTTATTTTATACCTAAATTATATATCCGAAAGTTATCGGATATTTTCGTTGTTACCCTATATATTATTAATATTATATATATATATTATATATTAATTATATTATATATATATATATTAATATATATATTATTATATATTATTATATATATATTATGGGTACAAATAAAAACAAAATGTGAAGTGACTTATTATTTTTAAATTTTAAAGTTTAATTGGTTGTTAGTGTATCAGCTAAGCTATCATTGAACGAAAGATAGATATGAGGTGTATAAGAGCGCTTTCCAGTCTAGTAAGGGTAAATGTGTCAGGATTTAATTCGATCTTTTTAGGAAAAGATAATCGACTATTAATATATATATAAGATTTTTCAAATATCAACACTACGCAATAACGTTTTTTTGACAAGTGTTTTCTAATGAAATTATCAGTTTATTTATTTCTATATTTTATAAACTTATATATGTGTATTTCATTAAAATATCAAATTTTTATGAATTAATTAATATAAATTAAAATTCAAACATATATATATTTATATTATATATTATATTTAATTTATATATTATTATATATATATATTATATATTAATATATTATATATTATATATAATAATATATAAATATTTATTATTATATATATTAATATTATTAATATATATATATATATATTATAAATAATATATATATATTTAATATTATATATATAATATTTATATATAATAGAAAAAAAAATAGTTTTAATTTTTCTTTGGGTGATTCATTATAATAATTGAAACACTTAATCATATGTTAACAAATGAATATTTCTTTTCATTTATTGTTTCACTAGATCCTTTGCGTTTTTAACATAGGTATTGGACTTAAATGGGAACCACTAGGTGAATGTAAATTTTATTCTTTATTTATTTCTATATGTTCTCTATTATAGCACATATTGAGTAAGATGAAAAGAGGAGGTTTAAAAGTATTTTTTATCACAGTAAAGATTAAGGCATACTTGTGTTAAACTAGTTGTGATTAAGCACATTCTATAAGAGATTCTAGGGTTGAGAACTCGGATGTTTTTGAAGGATGGCAATCTTAAAAGTTTTCTTTATAGTACTTTTAGGTTAGGGTTCCTTATGATGTTATTTTGTTTACCAAGTTATTTGTAAAACACTTTAAGATAATATCATATTATCCTTTGCAGGCAACGTACTTATTTAAAGAAGAATATTCAAGGTTTTTATCATTTCATAGAAAGGCAAAACCTGATGTTTGAACGTTTTTTCTATACACCTACACATTTATTCACAAATGTGGAAAATATCTGATTTCATCAATTTATTAATATAAAACATAAAGATATAATTTTAATATAAAGAATATAATATTTATGTCATATTGGTATAGTTTGAATAATTATAATAAAGTAGTGTGTATTTAACAATATATTTATATTTATATATTATATATATTATATATTATCATATATATATATATATATATATTATATATATATATATTAAATATATATTTATAATGGGCCCGGGATATTGTTTTGGCTATTAGTATATATTATATATATATATTAATATATATTATATATATATATATATTATATATATATATATATATTATTATATTATTATATAATATATAATATAATATATATTATATATATATATATATATAATATATAATTATATTATATTATATTATATTAATATATATATATATATTAATTATATATATATATATATAATATATTATTTAAATTATATATATATATATACAAGTTAAAATCATAAACAAGGCGTGTTTAGTGATATTAATAATTTATTATAATTTTATATATATTTTTTCAGTTGTAATAATACTTCTTAAATTACTCTTATTTATTTTTTTATTTTATATTTTATTTTTTTATTTTATTAATATTAATATATCGTTTTATATTAGCTCATAATATAGACTTCAATTTTAAATTTAACTTAACTATTATTTATTTTATATATTACTGTATTTATTAATTTATCAATATTATAACAGTATACATATGCTCACAACAGGGCCCATTATGGGGCCTATTATTATAAGTATATATATATATATATATATTCATCTACTCACTACTATCTCTATAATATATATATTTATAAGGAATAGATATATATATAAATATATATATATATATAATAGTATATAATATATATAGATATATCAATATATTATATAATATATATAATAATATATTATATATATCAAGACTTAGGGGGGGGCTATAATTTATCTAATTTTTGTTTTAAAATTTTTACCTATAAGCTTTTATTACCTTATTATTATACTAAATAAATATTAATAATCTATAGTAAAATATGATTGATTTATTATATAACATATATATATAATATTACTTATAATATATATATAATATATATATATCACCAGGTCCTCATTAGGAAGGGCTCGGAGGGCCGAACGACGAGTATTGGGGTAGTAGGTTTAAACACGTTTAGTTTTATGGCCATTACCGCCGTAGGGGAGGGGCGGAGGACCCCCGCGCGACCGTGCAATTCCAGAATGAGCGGGGTTCCGGGAAGACCTCCCCGGGGTGGGGGACAATATGTCCCAGAGCTCAGGCCCCTAGATCTCACATTTCCCTCGGGAGGCCGAGAGACCCAACGATACTCTGATCTACTCTTCGTGGGCGGTCAACATGTAACCTCCTTTGGGGGTACCCATTCAGTGTAAAAAAGAAAATCTTTTTTTTATATTTTTAAACCTAATGGGTACTCCTCACACAGGGTCAGACCGCCGATGGCTAGTAGCGAGGGGTCGCGTCTCGGCTTCCGTTGCGTTGTTCCAATATGGCATAACGAGCAAGGAACGATAGCGGTAGGAACGGTTAAATACATCCCGCCTGCAAGGCTGGAGATGTCTTACTCCGGAACCCCCCGCTTTATTTTGGTATTTGGGGTGTCGCGGGGGTTCCTCCGCTCCCTCCCCTCGGGTAGAAAACTCCCCCACCTCCTCACTCGTGTTACCCGATTCGCTCGAGCCCCCTATAATGCACCGTGATGTTATATAATACAACAATATTTATATAATAATATATATAATATAATATCATATATATATATATATATTATATATATTTATTATATATTATATAATAATATAATATAATATACTATATATATATATATATTATATATATATACAATTCACTTTCTTCCTACTGGGGCATGTGATATATATATATATATAACATAATAATAATATAAAAATCATATGTATATATATTTGATATATATATTATATAACTATTATAATTATATATATATATATATATAATTAATATAATAAAATAACTAATATTATATATTATATAATATATATATAATATATAAATTCCCAAAATGTTGAATTTTATTGCAAGATTTTTCCGTCTATAATTTTGTATATTATGATGGGATAGGAAAAAAAGTATTAACGTACTATATAAACAAATATTTTCATTTTTGAAAAATTATTATTTAATGGGAAATTTGCCCAAGCCAGTGCCACTTTAACGTGTTCGAACAAACCATATTTTTTAAAATATGGGTAACAACAATATTTCGAAAACTTTACGGATTATTCGGAAAAAACCAATCGAAATCAATGAAACAAATTAACTAAACCGAGCTTATTACCCATAATGCTTCTCTCACAGTCTCCAAAATCGGAACTATACAATTACGGTACTACAAATGGTTTCATGTTGCAGCTAAATGTGCCTTATTACTTTTTTTTTTTTTATTTTTTTTTTTTTTTTTTTTTTTTTTATTTTTTTTTTTTTTTTTTTTTTTTTTTTTTTACATAATGTTTTATATAGTATTTTTTAGATTAGTATTTTTCCTACAAAAATAAATAATAAGTGGAATGAACTTTATAAATAATATATTTTGGAGTAGTAGCCTATCGTTGGTGTAATGTATGTACATAGTAATTAGTCCTTACC
>JABUQX010085479.1:0-12500 GCA_015478945.1 Trachelipus rathkii
TTTTTCTTTTTAAAATAAAAAAAAATAATAATTAAAAAACATGTTTACTATAAAAATAAAAAGTATATAAACGTTTTTCTTAAAATAAAATTTTTCTATTTTTTTTTAATGTTTTTTAGTTTCAAAAGAAAAGACTGACCCCTGGGGGCAAAAAATATTTTTTCCGAATTCGTAACGGACATAATAAAAATATTGAAACTTATACTTAAAAGATTGAGAATAGAAAAGGATAAAATGTGTAATTTGTGTATTGTAATAGAAAATATAGAAACTTAAACATAAACATAAAGGTTATGAACACAAATAAAATAAAATAAAAGATTTATTTACAAAAATTTTATACAATCTAAGAGATTTTAACTCTTAGGAGGCAAATAGTAAAGTCTATTTCCTCTTCTAGTCATTTCCAATGGCAAAACAACTGGAGGTCTCTGTAATTCTGTTTCAGGTGATTCCTTTGTTGCTTCTTCCGTTCTTGGTGGTAGAGATTGAAGAGATTCATGTTCTCTTTCTCTTGTTTGACTTCTTGTAACTCTTCGTTCCACATCCCTCGGACCTCTGAATTGCTGGTGAGGTCTATACGACGGATCTTCTTTTCTATCATCTCTTGTGCCTTCAGATGTTGATAAATCCATAATTTCTTCTGGAGGTGTTACCTCATCATCTTTGGGAAGTGTTTCTTTTACTTCTTGTGACATATTCCTTGCTGCTACAGTTCCATCTGAAGTGGGACCAGAGGCAATCCTCTTGTACTTCTTGGAATGACAGGCTGTTTTCCTCATGTTCAGAAAACTATCTGAAATATATGAATCGCCTGTCTGATTGTGATAGAGGACGGTCTATTTCCTCCTACTTTGAGTTCTTGGTTTTGTGAGAGTAGAATTTTATCAGTCTACGTTCCTTGAGGAGGATCAGTTATGTTGTTACAAAGAGAGTGTGTTCTCTACAGGATTCGTGTGCGTTGTGGTAAAGCTGCGTTGGTAGAACATTTTGTTGCGATTAGAAAATGGGGGGATCCACGAAGAAGTGGTTGAGATCTTGATCATCTACCGTCGATCTACTTTCTTCATGGCCGAACTGGTTGTCTTTCGTATATCTTTTGGGGAATCCATGTTCTGAATTGGCATCTGATCCAAGTCTCATCATTAATCAAATGAAAAATGAATTCTGTAATCTTTTCTACCTGGATTATCTTTACATTTATCCCGGTGAACCGGAAATAACGTTCGTTTGAATAAAACAGAAAGTGTATTATGGTTTTGCTCCTTATTGATTTACAATAAATATGACCTTCAATCTTTTAGGTTCAATTTAGACTCTTGTCTGGCTTCTTTACAGATTTACAAATATAATCGCCATTAATCCGTGGTATGGTCCATAAGCTTTAATTGTTCTCAATTCTCTAGCTAAGTTCTCTGAGTCATCTTTCTACTACGGAACATCTACCTTCAATTTTTCTGAAATGAACTTTTTATCTTCCGATTTATTTGTAAATGGAGAGACATAGTCATGCATCTCGTAGGGAAGTCTCTTTATGTATCCATGCAGGACGAAATGTGGAGAAGATCCAATTGATCTATTATACGATGTATTAATTGCTATTTGAGCAAAAGATAAGTATTTTGACCAATCTCTATGATTATCCTTTACAAAATGACGGAGGAAATTTTCAATATCTGCATTCAATCTTTCTACTACACCATTTTGGCTTGGTTTGTAGGGCAGAATATTAACCTTTTTTATCCTCCAAGCTTTACACAGCTCTTTAACCCTTTCGCTGCTGATGACGTATGACATACGTCACAAGAATTGTCTATAGTATGACTGATAACGTATATGTTACGTCATAAGTCGTATTCGTTCTATATGTATTTCAGTCATGGAGTCTTTGATTTCTTTTCTAAATTTACGTTATCCTACATTTATCTAGTGATATTTAGCAATTTTAAGAGCAGTACGAGGTTATAAATACAGGTCTCATCTTTGATTTTAGTCAGTATGAACCAAGCGCAGAGAGCGGCGAGATGTTACAAAGCTCGGTTTCACTGAAAATTTGGCTTAGTATTCTAGATGCGGGGATGATTTTTTATAATTGTATCACCCTTATCCCCCATCCAAATAGCTTTCATCTTTACTCGAGAGCCCCTCAATCTCTTACTTTTCTTCCCTACCCCCTTACCCCCCCCCAACTTTGCTCAATGTATGCAAAATTTTCTTATTTCTTACCCTTTTGATATAATATATATATATATATATATTATATATATATTATATATATATATATATATATATATAATATATACTATATATATTATATATATATATATATATATATATAAGAGAGAGAGAGAGAGAGAGAGAGAGAAGAGAGAGAGAGAGAGAGAACAAAATAAAAAAAAGAAAAAAAAAAAAATTATTTGGAAATTTTTCAAAAACTAAATGAGTTGTGGCAATTTTGATTGGTTTATCGGAATTTAATTTTTTTGTCCAAATTATTATATTGATATATATATATATATATATATATATATATATATATATATATATATATATATATATATATATATATATTATTATATTATATATAATTATATATTTATATATATTATATATATTATTTATATATATAATATATTATATACATATAATATATATATATAGGTGAAACTAAAGAAGTTACCCGCATCATATCTCGAAAACTAAGATAGGTACAAGAAAACTGAAAACATATATGGAATCAGTGTATGAAATTTGTATGGAAAATGAAAAAAAAATTTAACATTTTTTTTTATTTTTTTTTATATCTCCAAAACTAAGATAGGTACAAGAAAACTAATAACATATTTAGAATCAGCGTATGAAATTTGTATGAAAAAATGGATTTTTTTTAACTAAAAGAATACCCCAGGGTAAACCGCAAAGATGCAAAGAGTCGGGGTCTCTCGGCCTCCCGGGGGACGACGGAGGGGACTTCGTCCCCCCCTCTGTCCCACCGTTGGCTCGAGCCCCCTAAAAAAATTCATATGCTGATTCCAAATATGTTATTGTAAAAAAAAAAAATTTTTTTTCCTTTTTTTCATACAAATTTCACACGCTGATTCCATATATGTTATTAGTTTTCTTCTACCTATCGTAGTTTTTGAGATACAAAAAAAAATTCATTTTCCGTACACATTTCATACGCTGATTCCATATATGTTATCAGTTTTCTTGTACCTATCTTAGTTTTTGAGATATGATGCGGGTAACTTCTTTAGTTTGGCCATATATATATATATATATATATATATATATAATATATATATATATATATATATTATATATATATATATATATATATATATATATATATATATATATATATATATATATATATATATATATATATATATATATATACGGAAGCAAAATAAATAAATATGTGCGTATTTCTTCCATGTGCGTATTTCTTCCGTCATGAGCGGTACACACGCTGAGTCAGCGGCCGCAGTGAAAGGGTTAAAGGCAGCTGAAGTAAATTCTGGGGCATTATCCGAGGCTAAAATTTCTGGGCTCGAATGCCGACATATTACTCTTTCTTGTAAAGCTTGAGCAAATTCTTGGCTTGTTCTTGATTTACAAGCAACTAATTCGCAATAACGTGTCAAAACATCTCTAAACACGAGAATGTGTTTGGCACCTGAAACTGAACATGTGGGAAGTTTTCCTATACTATCCACATGTACTCTAGAAAACGGAGTATATGGAAGAGGCCATCTGTTTATTTCTGCTTTTGGAGGCCTAGGACCTTTAACCTTAGCACAGGATACGCACTGAGAACAGTACTCCTTAACTAACTTACTTAGATGAGGAAAAACGTATCTTTCTCTGACTCTTTTTTCAGTCCTCTGTTGTCCTCCATGCCCACTTCCAAGTGAAGAATGGCAATGATCTATAACTGAGTAGATCATGCTATCTGGTACTTGTATTACATAAGGTTCCTTTCTGGTTGCATAGTACAACACTTTCTTATGGAAAATATGTGGATAAGTTTTAGGGTTTTCTTTAGCCCACTTAACTAATTCTTTCAATCTAGGGCAATTCTCTTGTTCCCTATTAAAAGTTTCTTTCGTTAGAATAAAATCTTTTCTTGGTAAGATTGGTTTCTTTTCTCCTTTGAAAAAATAAACGTTTGGAGCTTTTGCTGGATGCCTACTCAAATATAATCAGGGGTATGTTTGTTTTTTCCCGTTCTTATATACTATAGGTTGGCGAAAAAAAACTATTAAACAAATATAATTTCCAGCGCTAGCAGACCTAGTCTGCTTGCTGTATACGGAAATATTAAAGGGCAAAAGAGGTGAATTATCACTCAATATGGTGATGGGTAACCAAACACCGTATTTTTAAACTTCTGTAGTGAGAAGACAACAGCTAAAACATTCCTTTTTCTATAACTGTCATAGTTGAGTTTCACTGGCCTCTAACACTCTTTGAAACAAAAGAAAACGGTTTTTTCCTTACCGTTTCATCTGACATATGATAAAGAACTCCCCCTATTCCATAGTCGCAGGCGTCTGTGCCTATAAAAAATGGCTTGGAATAATCTGGGAAAGTTAACTGAGGTTGAACAACCAATTTCTCCTTTAAGAGTTCAAACGCTTTTTGGTGTTCTTCCTTCCACTCGAACTTAACATTCTTTTTTATTAAGTTATATAATGGTTTCGCAATTAGGGCAAAGTCACTAATTAAAAAGCGAAAATATGAGAAAAATCCTAACAAGGATTGTGTTTCCTTAACACTTGCTGGAGGGACGAAACTCTTCATTGATTCTATCTTTGCTGGATCCGGTGAAATTCCGTCTCTTCCTATTTTAAACCCTAAATATAGTACTGAAGTCTGTAGAAAATGACATTTGGTCAATTTAACTCTTAACTTGTTTTCTCTAAATGCAGTAAAAACTTTCTTTAAGTTTTCAAAATGTTCTGCCTTATTTTTACCCATGATTAAGACATCATCTAAATACACTTGTGCAATAGGTCCTAATAAATGGTTTAACGCGACTTGCATCGTTCTAGCATAAGTACTAGGTGCATTGCGGTGCCCAAATAAAAGTCTGGTTGGGCAGAATAATCCTTTCCTTGTACGGAAAGCCATTAATTTCTGTGTTTCCTCCTCGACTTCGAGGGAATGATAAGCATCGATCAAGTCACAACTAGTAAAAATCGTACTGCCTCCTAGGGACGAGAATATTTCGTCTATTGAGGGCAATGGGTACACGTCCGGTACGCTGAAGGAGTTCAGGTACCTGTAATCTATACAGACTCTTGGTTTGTTAGAGTTCTTTTTGGCCACTACCAGTAACGGTGAACTATGTGGCGAATAGCAAGCTTTAATATATCCTTTTTTCAAAGCTGCATCTGTAAAATTATCGATGTCTTCCAAGTAGCGATGTGGGAGACGATACTGTTTTCTATTTCAAACTTCTGTATAGGACAAACAGGAACTGCATCGTCGTCTAAAGCGATGACGTCCTTATATTCCATTAACAAATCCAAAAGTTCTTCTAAGTGTTCAGGTTTCTGTAAAATAGAAACATCTGCTTCTTCTTTACTTAAATTATCTGTTATAATTTCTCTGTATGCATTCTTCAACTGTTTATCAGATAAATTTTCTGAGCAGGTTACTATACAAGTAGATCCTATTTGCTTAGCTTCTGTAGCAATAGCAGTTTTATTAAAATATTCTTTTTCATTAATCTTTAAAATCGGATGACACTTCCCTATGTTTTTATTTCTTCTTAAATAAAAAGGTTTGTCACTAAGATTAATATAACTCAAAATAACTTCATTGTTTCTAACTGGACATACAGAGTTTGCAAAATATAATGGCCCTAAGGAAAAAGCAGGTGTTATTAAACACTTCTTTTCCAGTTTCAAATCTTCTTTACTTTCAGGTCTGACTTTCAAATAACCATAAGATTGAGCAGGTGCCATTGTTTCTTCTATTAATAGCAATTGAACTTCTATTTCTTCGTCTGCTATTAAAGGTCCTTCCTTTACTGGAGGAAGTTGTGAATTTTCTCTGTTCTCTTGAAGAACAACAGAATTTTTATTTATTTCTATCTTGGTAGGCTTCTCTAATGAACCTTTGTTAGTTATTCTCTTTGTAGGCTTCTCCAATGAGTCTTGAGTAATAACTCTCTTTGTAGGCTTTTCCAGTATGGAGCCTTTATTAATTAATCTCTGTGTAGGCTTTTCAGAGAGAATGGAGCCTTTAATTAATGTCGCATCTATACTGCCTATAATGGAGCCTTTATTAATTAATCTCTGTGTAGGCTTTTCACTTGAGCCTCTATTAATTAATCTTTGTGTAGGCTTTTCACTTGAGCCTCTATTAATTACTGGTTTACAGTTATCACTGTACTTGTTTAATTTAAACTTATTATTCACTTTAGAATTATTAATTATATCTTTCTTAGTTATCTTTTCATCTTGATTCATGAGAAAAAAGCTTCCTAACTTGGCAAAGATTTTAACTTTAATTTCGTTATCCTCTTCTTTAAGATTAATTTTGATGAAGAAAGGTCTATGGTTATAGGTAGATTAGCTAAAATACTTGTACCTAATAAAATTCCATTCCAAGCTCCAGTGCTTCCCGTCTTACACACTAAAAAGGTAACTGGGTAATACTGTTGGTGTAGTCTTAAAAGTAGATCAACTTCTCCTATAGGATGGATCATCTGAGTTCCAATCCCTTGAACTATAATACTAGCTTCTTTAAGAGACAGTTTAAATCTTCCTTCTCTTTCTATTTCCTTCAATCTATCCAACGATATCAAACAGGTTGTGCTCCCTAAATCTAGTAGGCTATGAACTTTAACCTCGTTCTGACCTTTTGTTGGAGTCAAAAATATTGACAAAAAATAATGACATCCCAATTTTGGGGGTCTAATTCCTACACCAAAAGAAGCTAGAGGTTTAGAGGTTACTATAACACCTCTCTTCTTTAAGCTTGAAGTATTTTCTTTAATTACTGTTCTATTTACCATTTCTTCATTTAAATCTTTGCCTAGAATCAAAAATTTTGTTCTCTGTCAGAGAGATCGGGTTGAAAAAACTGTTCGTTTCCTTCTTCTTCATCTTCAGCTCCAGATATTTCTTCATGTTCTGAATCCGCTTGATGATTAGAAATCAGGTGAACTCTGGTTGTTTTCTTGGGACTCTTACCTTGATAGCTACGCTCATTCTTTGAGTAAGAGTTTGGCTTTCTAGTATTTGAATCATTTTTAATCTCGACTCTTCGAGCTTTGACCCCATTATCAAAATCAGTGGGGTTATTATATGGTATTACCATATTATTTTCATTCTCATTAGGGATCCACACAGGGGCATTCTTGCAATTAGACGTCGAACCCCGGGCATGGAACTTCTTACATACTCTGCAGTATGTGGTATTCCAACCACAGTTTCTAGAATGATGACCTAAAGATTCAACATTTTTAGGCAATAGTACCATTGACTTTATCTCTGCTGGAGGTTTCATTAACTACTCCCCTTCATTAAGTTCTTATATTGGAGAAGGGCTTGTTCTTTTTCCTGAAAATTTAGAAGTATTCTTTTTATTACCCCATTCCACGGTTCTGTTCTTCATGGAAGGGTTATATGTGATTCTTTCTTTCCTAACTTCACTGTTATTAGTGCTATTGTTCTCTGTATAGAATACTCTAGCTGTATTTCTTCTATCCTGTTCTGCTCTATGGTTGGTTTTGAACAAGACTCCTTCTTCTATTTGACTAAGTTTCTCTAAAATTTCTACGAAACTCAAGTCTGGATTAAAGACTTTTAAAACTTTTTCTCTAAGTCTTCTATGATCTCTGAGTCCTTCCATACTCTCTAAAATCTTAGTCATAATTAAGATATTTATTTGTTGAGAAGTAAATCCAAAGGAAGTCTCGATATCTATGAGTTTTTTCTGATATTCCCAAAGGAGATTCTTCAAGTCCAACATGAATTCAGTAAGAGTTACATGTGGTCTCCTTTGAAATTTCATGAACTGTTTCAATAAACAGAAGATTGTCTCGGCTTTGTCTGGTTTGAGAAAAATCTTCAATTGAATCAAAAAGTCTTCTAGGGTCTTGCACCTAGAAAAGCTATTATCTTTCAGAATATATTGGCGGGCCTCTGATGTGAAATCAGAAGATATAGTAGTCTTAGCATAGTCTATTTTTTGACGTTCAGTGATTAGGCCTAACGTGCGTATCTTCTCTTGCAACGTTGAAGGGTAATCTTCAAATTTAATTTCCTACCCAATTGGTCTGGTATTTACTTCATACATTTTTAATTTTTAGACAATTCTGAAGTGAGAGGGGCATACGCATTATTGGGGTAATAACCTCCATAAGGGGGTCCATATGGGTATGGATTGTATCCAGGTTGCATTGTAGGAAGGGGTTGTTGCCAACCTGCTGGAGGTGGCTGCATACTTAAAGGATTATTTTGGGATGGCCCCCACGGATTCTGAGGTTGTCCTCCGTATAAAGTATCACTTGCTTGGCTCTGTCCCCAAGTTCCACTAAACTCACTTCTATTGTTAAATATTTCTGTTTGGCCATTCGAGGAAGGATAAGTTCTTCTTTTTCAGTTGAAGGGGGAGTAAGCCCCGATGCATTTAAAATGTATATTAAAGTAATTGTCCAAAAAGCATTTGTCTTTTGAGCAGCTTAGGAATTTTTCCTTTATCGAAGTCTTTTGCATTTCCCAAGCTGTTCTCTGATTTGGGTTTAACGACATTGTATCAATGTTAGAAGGAGGTAGATATAATGGAGGAAGTCCCATATCCTTTTGTGCGGGTTCCCTTATCTTGGGTTTTGCTCCTGTATTCTCTTCTGTTTTCTGTCCATCAGGAGTCTTTACTTCTGTTACATCATGTTCTTCATCTTGAATAACATCTTCTGTATTATCTTCTTTATTGGTATTATCCATGTTCTCATTCATGTTCTCTGTTGAGTCATTAATTTGGGGTTTTCTGTTGAGTCATTATTTTCTAAGTCCTTATTTTCTAAGTCCTTATTATCCCCTTCAGCTCCTCCTGAAGCTCCATTAGAGTCAACTGGTTCAACTATATTCATGATTAATTGTTAATTAATTCAAATTAATCAATTTATAAAGTTATAGTTCAGAAACTTTAAATAATTAAATAGAATTGTTAAAACACTACTAAGTTTCAAACTGTTTCTAAAATAAAAAAAAAACTAAAGTCTCAAAATATTTTTCAAAGTTTTCAAAAAAAAAAACGCTAAGTTTTCAAAAATATTCAAACTGTTTTCTAAATCTAAAATTTTCCAAAAATTTTCTATGTTCAAAGAAAATATGTAGAGTTCTATTTAAACTCAAACAAAAGAGTTTATATCAATATTAACTTTTAATTAAATAATTAAAATTATTTATTCGATTTTAATTATTAATTACTGTTTAAAGTTATTCACTATTAAATTTAAAAATTAAAATTTAATCACTTTAGTTCAAAGTTCAAAATAAAAATAATTTTCTTTCAAAATTATTTAAAGTTCAAAGTTCAAAAATAAAAATAATTTTCTTTTAAAATTATTTAAAGTTCAAAAATAAAAATAATTTTCTTTTCAAAATTATTTAAAAAATATCAAAGTTCTATTTGATAATTATATTTAATTAATTTTCTGTACTCTAATTAATTAATTAAGAAACAGCTATCCCCTTTTTCTGTCGGGTGTGTTCTTAAAATGTTAAAGGTCAACTTATTTGTTCTTCTTTGTCAAAGGTTAACTTATTTGTTCAAATGTTCTTCAAAGTTCTTCAAAGTTCTTCAAAGTTCTTCAAAGTTCTTCAAAGTTGTTCTATGTTCTTCTATTAAATATTTTCTTTCTTTAATGAATCAATCAATTGTATATACCAACAAATTTCATTCTGTTATAATTTGTGGTTTTTATAATTTCTGTTGTGGTAGAATAATTTTTAAAATATTTCAGGTCAAATAAAACAATTTCTAATGTTTTAGATCAAAAATATAATAATTTTCTGTATTTTTGGTCAATTTGGGCAATTTGACCTTTTTTCTGACCTTTGGTCAAAGTGACCTTGTCTGGGTGGCCTGGGTCTTGTCCAAAAGGTTTTACCTCACTTTGGTAATTATTAATTATGTTTTGGCTAAATTACGAATTTTCGATAATTTCCAAAAAATTTATTTTTTAATTCACTCAAAAAAAGAAAAAAAAACACTTTTTATTTTCACTAAAAAAAAGAAAAAAAAAAAAAAAAAAAAAAAAAAAAACACTTTTTTATTTTCACTAAAAAAAAAACGGGTTAAAAAAAACGAAAACGAAATTTTTTACCACCTGAAAATATTCGCGGGACCACGACAAATGTAATTAATGCATAATTAAAAAAAAACCAAAATCGAAATTTTTTACCACTTGTAAATATTCGCGGGGTTACGACAAATATAATTAATGCATAATTATAATGAAAAAGTAATTAGTAGATTTATAATCAATAAAAGCAAAAACGATATATATATATATATATATAAAACGATGTGTGTGTGTTGTTTATGTCAAGAGAATATAGCGCGGAAAAGGGAAAAGGAATGGGGAAAGAACTGGAGGAGAAATGAGGGGTCAATTGGGCCAAAGATTTTATCCCTCACTCTTGGAGGCGATATCCCTTTCCCCTGAATTTGATCTCCCACTCAATGACAATCTCCCTTCCCTCCGGATACTCCAATTGCAGTGCCGTATTTTTTCCCTTCCCTCCAAATACTCCTTACTATTTTCTCCCTTTACTATTTGATTCATATAATATTTGAATGAATATAACCAATTCATTCACACACTTTTTGTTAACAACGTCTTTCTTAAGAAGTCTTATTTTATTCTGTTGACTGTTTTTGATTTCTTTAATCTTTAACTAGCTCTAATTACTTAACTAATGATAATTAAGAAAACGGTTTTGCTAAAAGGATTCTCTTTTAACTCTACTCTATCATTAGTAACAATAAAAAAAATACATTAATTAAATTTAATTAATTATTTTAAAGCTATTAATTGCATATTTTCTATTGTATCTCAAAGATTGAAAGCAGAAAATTGTACATTAAAAAAACAACTTTAAATTAATAGAAATTGCCATTTATCGGTAGTAAGTTTGCTTTAAAAAAAAAAGAACAAAAAAAAAAAAAAACCCCATTAAAAAACCCCCCCCCCCCAAAAAATGGCACGCTCGCTCTCTCAGTGAAATCTGTCCCCCCCCAAAAAATTTTTTTTTTAAATCTCACTTTAAATCAAAATTAATTATGTAATATATTCTTTATATATTAAAAATGTCTCTAAAAATTTTATTATTTTCACACTTTTCACACTCTATATTAAGTAGCTCTTTTCTAATAGCTATAATGGGGAATTTTCTTGTCACCCATTTGTAAAAATTTGTTTTGTAATTTTTTGTAAAACAATAACACTTGTTTTAATTAAATTTTAACACCTTTGTGTTTTGAAATTCCCACAAAATTAAGTATAACGTATATTAAAGCCCAACAGGCGATAGTATAAACATATACTCTTTGTGTAATTTCTATTAATTTATTGAAACTTATACATAATGAAATATGCTTGCATATTAGACCCAAAGGTGCCAATATGCCCATACCACTTGTATATAGTTTCCTATCTAATTTAAATTTTAGTGTGAATTTTGATTGTGTGAAAATTAATTTCTGTACTTACAGTACTTCTACTTGATTTTCCACCTTTAAACTGCTTGGCAAAGGTTGGATTTGGGAACATCTGTTAGTGACAAAAGAAGTCACCCCTCAAGGAGTTGTTAACACAATGGCACTTGTGTACACAGAAGAAATTTCCATAGATTCGTGTAGGCGCAATCCCTCAACCGTTCCTTACGGTCTATTGTCTTTGTAGTCGTAATTAGCCTCTATCTCGGTACTTATAACGCGAAGACGGCAATGACCATTGCAACCAAAACTAACTCGGTGCTGCGTAAGTGAGAAGATTACAGCCTCAGTATCCTGTAGCGAAGTCGACAGTCTGGTGAAAAATCTCGCTGACTGACTCGATTTGACCACTGGAAGGTAGTTGAATAAACGCACAATTCCTGAGAGGCTTTATTTTACATCCTATTCAAAACATCCATAAAAAATACAGTTCCCAACTGTATCCAAAAACAAAAAAAATACAGTTCCCAACTGTATCCAAAAGCAAAAAAACCTAAAATAAAGAAAAATGGGAAATACGATATCAGTTACATATAATTTTAAAAAGGTAATTAAGTTGTAATTAAAAATTTAATTAATCGTATTTCAATATTATATATAACAATATTATAACAAAAACATTAATTTATATCATGAATCACATCAAGAAATTTTCCAATATTATAATCGATATCTTTATTAAAAATAATAAAAGTATTAATTATAATATTATTATTAATTACAATATATCAAAATATTAATTAACAAATATATCAAAG
>JABUQX010085479.1:20000-30000 GCA_015478945.1 Trachelipus rathkii
CTAGAAGAGAAAATATATAGAAAGAGTAGATAGTATATATATATATATATATATATATATATATATATATATATATATAAATATATATATATATATATATATATATATATATATATATATATATATATATATATATATATATATATATATATATATATATATATATATATATTATATTTAAGATTTGCAATATTTCAAAATTCCAATTTCGGCCAAAATACCGAATATTCTGTATTCGGCTTTTTGCCGAACTATTCAGGCCGAATATTGAGCTTTATAAACAATAAATTACGTCAACATAAGGGAAAGTTATTTCAATTTAAAATGGAAATTTTAGAAACTTATTTTCCAAAAAAGTAGCCAATATGGCGAAATCTTTGTCATTTGTCAGATCCTATAAGGGCCTTTGACATTTTTCAATATTCTAAAAAATTAGAATTCATTTAGTGATACGTGATAATGGACCAAACATGGTTGCTGGTATAAGGGAGAGTGGTGCTATCAATTTCAGGTTTTATTCACATGTTGCAACTATGCATTCAAGGATTCAATATTACGTCAGAAGTATGTTAAAGATATTTTATTTAATTGCAGAAGCATATCCTCTCATTTCATTTTCATTATTCAGCAACGGCAGCTGCAAAGCTTAAACTTTACAGACAGCTGAATATCAAACGTTATAAATGGACCATTTCTACACGCTGGAACAGAACTTATGATATGTTTAAAAGATTGTTTGAACAAAAGTTCCCCTATCCATATACGCTGCTGAATGCAACCAGAAAATGTTGACTGATTTTAAGTAAAACTATTCCATTTACTTGAGCCATTTGACAACATCACTAAACATACAAATCGTGAAGAACAGTCGCCCGCTGATTTTCATTTAAATAAATTAAAACTATTTTAAATAAGGTAAATTAAAAGCCAAATAGTGGAATAATTACACTGTTGAATATTTAAGAAATCACCAGAAAAAAAGACATTCTGTTTCTATGTGATAAATCTTGTGTGTAACTACTTTCTTAGATCTGCGATGCTAATATTTCAACATGAATCAGATGAATCAGTAAAATATATGGTCGTTGAGGCATGGTGAATGCATGAAAATTTAGCTCCTGACTCTTCTGCTAACGATGATTCACGTAGTAAGTGTAGCTGAAGGTTCCATTTTCACTTCTTTAATGGATTATTTTAAAGAAATTGTGGCATCAAACGCCATGCAGAAAGAAAGTGAGGAAAAAGAAACCCATTCTTCAATGATGTGTTACGCATGGCGCGTGTAAAAGCACATACATCACATCAAGAAATAAACAATGAGATAATCACCATCAATCGAGCAGATCATTTCCTTCAATTGGTGGAAAAACACTGGAATTAGTTTTATGAATTTGAAAACACTAGCAATAAAATACCTTTCAGCTCACTGGTCACTGGGGTCAGAAAAGTGGGAAAGAATATTTAGAAAAGGAGGAATATTTATGAAGCCACAAGAAATAGGTTATCCCCTGAAAATAGAGAACTGCTAATGTTCTGTCATTTTAACCTTAGAGCTTATTTCAAATGAAGTTTAGTTTAATATCTTTAACTACGAAACTTTTTCAATTTTCATTTAATTATTTTTAATATGTGAATGGTTTGGTTATAGGTAAGAAATAAAGATTACTTTTGTTTTATTACTGTACATAACACTGCAAAAACAGGTACTTTCTTAATGGGTTCCAATTGGATTATAGATGCTGATTCCAAAATGTAATTGGTTTTTGCATATCACATCGCATTTATGAGATATTGTGTGTAACACAGATTTGTAAATTTTATGATTTTTACCTTTACAAAAGGGTCTATCACAATGGCTGGGAGAAATATAGATAGGTATATGGTATATATATGGCAGAGGAGGAGAAGAGATGAGATATATATATATATATATATATATATATATATATATACCTTTTTAGGAGGGTCTATACATATATATATATATATATATATATAAACAAATCGCAATGATATGATACATGTCTTTGATAGATATATGTTAAACATATAATACAACTATAAATAAAGAGTAATATGGGACAACAATGAATGTAATAGAAGGAATGGGTTTAGTTAATGTAAACATACCTACGATGGTAGTAACTTTCTCTTCGTAGACGATCTACTGTGCATAGCGTCTGGAATATCCCTCATCAAGCTCCAACAATAGTCGGCCATCATATTGATATCCCACTTGCCCTGGTAACGTCCTTCCATGAACTTTAGATCTTGATGGAAGCCGCCTAGGTTATCCGGAAATTTTTTTAGATGAGAATGTAAGTAGTGCAACTTTATACTCATTCTACATCCATGAGAATGAAAACTGTCTAGCGGTTCCTGTACAATGTTATGGTTCGGCTTTCCTGTTCCAAAAACTATGCTACATCTGAAAAGCACCACGCCTGGCCTTCAACGACAATGGCCACGGTAGCGCATGCAGCATCACGGAGGAGTAGTCCGTATTTGCGCCCATCAAAATATCCCAGCGTTTTCGCCACCGGCAACCCAGAATGTTGAGAGCATATATATGAAGCATTCACCATCATGGTCCAGGGCCTTACAAATTGTTTCATCAAACCAAGTTTTATGTGTGGTGGAGGTAAGATGATGTTTTCTCCCTGTACAAGTGGTTCACGTACGATGTCACCTGGCGCCAGGGTTTCCCTCGGTGGCCATTCTCTTTGGTCCAGTGATCTTTTGCCGCCCGGCTGTCCCAACAGAAGCAGGGATATTTTGTGAAACCTGCTTGCTGACTGAGCAAAATGTTACCATTTTGAGGTCGGCGCAAGCATTTTCAACAACTACATGTACCCTGACATTGTAGCCCTCCAAACGGCCCGATTTGTCACTTCATCCGTGTACTGAGTAATCTCTACTGGAACCAAGTATACCTGTTGCTGTTGGTGTACCACACACTTTAAACTGCTCTGGAAGTGTCAATAAACAATCGCCACTCACCTCATCGCATGCTGGGAGTCCCATAGCGAGTAGTAGGCCCGCAACTTCACTGCAATACACGCTACCATCTGACTGGAAGAACCTCCGCAGCTCTGCTTCTCTGTTACGATAAAATGATACTTGTGCCATGGTCCAGTAGTCTTTTTCTATGCAACCTCGAAGCTGTTAGCTCGAGCATTTTTACCCCGGCGTCATAACTTCTCATATTAAGATCGTCTGAACAATCATGAAACAATATCGACCCCAAACTGACTGATTAAGATGGATGATGACATCATCCAGGTCATTGGCACCCATACAGTACTAATGTTACCACATGCTTCCCGAATATCGACCGCAGTAAACTTGCTGCTACTGTAGATATAAGCGGGATTGCAACGTCTATACAGCCTACGTAGTGCGCACATGAATTTTGTCATTTCTAGGGAATATGCCATGATTGCAAGAAAACGGGATGATACAGCAAATCCGAGAATATATATATATATATATATATATATATATATATATATATATATATGTATATATATATATATATATATATATATATATATATATATAGAATCAGCACATCTGAATTACTATATATGTGCTACAAAAGTCCATCCAAGAAAAATTTCACCTTTTTTTTTGCTGACCAGCGTAGCTTTTATTTTTCCCAAATGGATGACTGAACTTGAAACAACTCATCACCCAACGAGCAGTTATTTATTTGGCCCATCAGATCACATCGGCCGAATTTTTAGCCGAATGACTGGTATCGGCATCGGTTTTTTCATTGTCTATATCCCTATTATATATATATATGA
Source organism: Trachelipus rathkii (assembly GCA_015478945.1). Classification (NCBI taxonomy): domain Eukaryota; kingdom Metazoa; phylum Arthropoda; class Malacostraca; order Isopoda; family Trachelipodidae; genus Trachelipus; species Trachelipus rathkii. The sequence goes on from JABUQX010085479.1 coordinate 23,810, forward strand.
TATATATATATAGAGATATATATATATATGATATATATATATATATATATATATATATATATATATATATATATATATATATATATATATATATATATATATATATATATATATATATATATATATATATATATATAGCACTCTCTTATCTTTGTAAAAATTTTATTTTATGTGCGTACTTATGCTAAGATTTGCGCGAGTAAAATTTCTTGAAGGCCGTTAAAATTATATAACTTCATCCGTTTGAGAAATTCTTTTCAGTCAGATTAGTCGATCAAATTATTAAGGAACGTAGCGAAATCACCAAGATACTTCAAAATCCTTCCGCGAGAGATAATCAACAAAGTGTCATGATTTAAATTTTCGATCACACCACCAAACGAAGAGTCGATAAACAGAAAACACTGGAAAAGGCTGTGATCACTAATTGCCTAAGAAGAGAGAGTATCTCAACAGAAGGGACTTTTATTACTTCTTCACATTCATTGAATATCTTTATTAATTATGTTGAATAAAAACATCATTTGAAATATGGATTTCTAAATTACCATCCTCTTATATAGGGTACTTGCTCCCTAAAGAAGCCACCAACTTAGCAAATCGTACCCTATATAATTGGTGAACCCGGAGAAGAACACTTAGATTTCAATCAACGCCTTCTGAAAACAAACAAATGAAGAAAAGAAAAACATAAATAAAATCCCAATCAGAACACTCCGAGAAGATGACTCAAGCAACGAACATTATCGATACGAACTTCAATTTCATTTTTAATTAATTTTTGATTATGGTTTTCATCTTTTCACAACTATCACAGTTCGAGGATTCATCGCTAGCATAGCAAACTTCCTTTTCGGCATGGATTTCTTTCATCATTCAAGTTTGGATTATGGGCAGAAACTCATTTTTGAATTCCACTACGAACTCTGATTCCTTTTCGAATTCTAAATGGTTCTGTGACCTCTCCCTTTTATGTATGAAGAAATTTTTCAAATAAAGGACCTAAATTTCAAGCAACTTTGCCTCTACATATGTAACTTCCTTTACGGTATGGATTTCTTTCATCATTTTAAGTTTGGATTATGGGCAGAAATTCATTTTTGGATTCCACTACGAACTCTGATTCCTTTTCGAATTCTAAATGGTTCTGTGGCCCCCTTTATGTATGAAGAAATTTTTCAAATAAAGGACCTACATTTCAAGCAACTTCGTTTCTACATATGTCAATGTTTCTCTCGTAACTACAGCTTTGAAATCTACGTGCGCATTGGTCAAATCATGGATACATTAGAAACGTCTTATACTGGACCTTTCCTTGGATTTAACGGTTCGATCAATGTGGCCTATTTAACTTGTGAATAATTCAATTGTTTCATATCAATAATTATGTATAAACATTTTTGTATTTTTATGCATTTAAACGGATATAACCAAATATGCTTATGTTTAAATGCATCTTTTATTTTCTGTATATATAACATTATTATATTTTTATGTATTCAAATATTTGTATATATGTTTAGATCTTCGATGTAACCAGTTATGCTCATTTGAATATTTACATTTCATGTATACTATTTTTGACTTATATTACTGTGTCTAATATACTAGATATGTTTGTATTTGAAAGTATAACTCATGTATTTTAGTTATTATTTTTTGTATAAATTATTTTAATATATTTTCAAAATAAAAGTTACGTGGTGAAGTAATGTAGCACTCCATTAACTTTGTAAAATTTTTTTATGTTCGTACTTATGCTAAGATTTGCGCGAGCAAAATTTTAGCGTAAGTCAAAGTGAAAATATATATAAACTCATCCGTTTGAGAAACTCTTCAGTCAGATAAGTCAGATCAAATCATTAAGAATCAGAAGAAAATCTCACTCAAGATACTCTCTCCAGAAATCCTCCTGGGCAAGAGAGATAAACTTCTAATGAAAAGGCTGGTGACTAACTTCGATCGTCACTGCACCAATCAGTGATTGAGGCAACAGGGAAACCGCGCTGAAAAAGGCTGTGACTATCAATTCGCCTAAGAAGAGAGAGTATCTCAACAGAAGGGACTTTTATTACTTCTTCACATTCATTGAATATCTTTATTAATTATGTTGAATAAAAACATCATTTCAAATACTGGATTTCTAAATTACCAACCTCACATGATGAGCGCTCGCCGCACTTAACCTCATGCGCCTCTCGTACCTATATATATATATATATATATAGCAGCAAAGTATCTATATATATATATATATATATATATATATATATATATATATATATATATATATATATATATATATATATATATATATATATATATATATATAATATATATATATATATATATATATATATATATATATATATATATATATAGTATATAGTAGATATATATATATATATATATATATATATATATATATATATATATATATATATATATATATATATATATATATATACATATATATATTATATAGATTATGATATATGATATATATATATATATATATATATATATATATATATGAGAAAGAATATATTATTATTATATATATATATATATATATATATATTATAGAAATATATATATAAAGAATATATATTATATATTATTATTATTATATATATATACATATATATATATATATTATATATATTATTATATATATTACATATACACCCCTTTCCTCCTCTTAGTGTGTGGGGTACTGAATTGTACTAGTTAATGAGTTGTTGGATTGGAGTATTCAGGTAAGGATTCATAACGGAGTCAGGATCTCTGCTGCTGTGCCGAGTTGGTAATCATTTGTTTAGTAATACAATAGTGGTATCATTGTATATGTTTATAAGGTCGTAGAACTTGACGAGGGTTTCAAAACCTTTAATGGCATTTGAGGACCCAAAAAGGGGGGTTCCAACTGAAAAACCTTACATTGCATAAGAGAAGAAGAAGAAGATGGAGGAAGGAAGAAGGAGGAAGAATGAAGAAGGAATAGGATGAAGTCAGTGTCCTTGTAGGCACTGAAGCAGGATATGGTGCGGTACCGAGCTGGTAAACATTGGCTTAATAATGCAATATTGACATGAATGTACATGTTTATAAGACCGTAGATCTCGAATATAATGGTTTGAGAACCCTTAATGGTGTTTGAGGACCACCCAGGAGGGGGTCCTAATGAAAAAAGAAGAAAATCACAGAGTGCGTGACAGAAGAAGAATTGCACGAAGTACAGAGCAGAAGAAAATGAAATAAGGAGTAGGGGGTCAGAGTTTGAGAAGGAGTCGGAGATTGTGCAGAAACCGATGATGGATCATGGGCGGTACCGAGTTAGTAAACATTCGCCGAATAATACAATATTGGAATCAATACATATTTTTTATAAGGACCTAGATCTCGAATATGAGGTGTTTCAGAACCCTCAATGGTGCTTGAGGATCCCAAGGACGGGAGTCTGACTGAAAAAGAAGGAAAGCCCAGAGTGCATAAAAAAGAAGATGGATTAAGAAGGAAAGAAGAATGAAGGAGTCGGACTCTTGAAAATGAGGCTGAGTCTGTTCCGGCTCCGGTGAGAAAGCTTTTGCACGGTTCCGAGTTAGTAAACATTCACTTAATAATACAATATTGGTATCAATTTTTAAGTTTATAAAACCGTAGAACTTCATTATGAGGGTTTATAAACACTCAGTGGTATCTGTAAACCCCCCAGGAGGGGCTACCTGCCGGAAAGCACAGAGTGCGTTACAGAAGAAGAAGTGCATGGAATGCATAAGAGAAGAAATATATGGAAGACAATAGATGATTCCAGAGGAGTCAGAAATGGTAATGTCCCCATATGGGATAGGGACCGAACCCCAAAACGGGGTTTTAAGCATAAAATGGAGTTTACCTATAAAATGGAATGAATTTAGATATTAATAATTATTTACATACGTAGCTTTATATTGCACAATATATGGATTCTATTAACTTATTAATTATAGCTCCTTTCTCTACCTATCTTTCTTAATACATTGTCTATCTTAACCTAATATAGCCTTACTGTTCACATGACTGATTCTGTTCTGATATTACAGGCCGACATTTCTATTGGATTGCACATAGATAACTCGTTTTCTGAAGGTTGAAGGTTGAAATTTATATTTTCAAATCTCATTTCCTTTTATAAACGTCAACTATTATTTATCTTTTCTAAGTTGAAACATGTTTATTTTGCTTGCTAATTTTATTATTTTTTAATTTTAATTTGTTTGTTATTTTTAATGTATATACATTTTATTTTACATTTACATTTTGTTTGTAAATTTTTTTTAATATTTTATGTTTTATTTTGTTTTAAATTTTTATTTATATAAAAATGTTTATTTATTTTCAACTTTAAATTATTTTTAATTCTTTAACTTATTATAAAAAAAAATTTAAACTTTTATTTTTTTAAGTTATAAATTTTTTAATTTTTGTTTATCTTTAATTTTTTTTAATAAAATTATTTTGTTTCAAAACTTTTATTTTTTCTTATTTTATTTGTTTTGAAAAATTTATAACATTTAGTTTTTACTAAAATTTATATTCTTTATATGATTTTAACGTAAAAAATATTGTTACTGACCCTAAAGCAGTAAAACAGTAAACCAGTAATACAAACTACCCACCCAACCAATCCCACCCTTCTATGATATATTGATGGATTGCTTTGTCATATTTTGGTATCATTTTGTATAAACATAACATAAAAATAAGTTCTTTGTATAAAAATATCACAGTAATGTGTAAACGTTTATTGACCCAAAATCTGTAAAACAGAAACGCAAGCTTCCCATCCCACCCCTCCCCTCATACATGATCAATTAATCAAGTGAATAAAACCATATATGGATATTATTTACTGCAACACAAACTCATATGTTTAAACATAGCTCTCTCTCTCTCTCTCTCTCTCTCTCTCTCTCTCTCTCTCTCTCTCTCTCTATATATATATATATATATATATATATATATATATATATATATATATATATATATATATATATAATACTAAATAATATATATATATATATTATATATATATAATATATATTATATATATATTATAATATATATATATAATATATATATATATATAATATATATATATAATATATATATACTATAATAAAATATATATATATAATATATATATATATATATATATATATATAATATATATAATATATATATATAATATATTATATATATATATATATTATATATATATTCTGTCTTGTTCTTTTCTATCCTAATCTGACCTAGTCTATCCTAACTAATTGATCCTAACCTTCTCTAGCACATTCTAGTTTTCTTTAACACAAAGAGTAACATCACTGTTCTGTCTTACTGTTAGCACATGAATGATTATCTTACATAAATAATTGCAACATAAAAACAAGGTTTTTGAACAGAGCTTGGTTTATATAATTGTAATCACCGAATATGCTAAAAGCTTTATCAATGTTTCACTTTAACATATATTTTACGATGTTACTTTAAAATTGAATGCTTTTAACTGTATTACAATCTTTACGCAAAAATAGTAAATGTCTTACACTTTCAGAAGATATCATGAAGATATTTAGGTTTATCCAATTTTAAGCTCCACCCCGTTTTTCAGGATAATATCATAACAAACCATGAAAATCAAATTTTTACGCTTTTGCCCATTAGGGTAACATAATGCATGCCATTATTATGTTATGCATTAATTATAAAATTATTTTCATATTACTTATTACAAATTTATTTAATAAATTTTCTTTTTAAATTTTAACTTCAATATTTTATTATTTTTCTTTCAACGTTAATTAAATATTTCAAAAGTTTTTAAAATGTAATCAAATAATATATAATATAAAACAAAGGCTTTAAACTAAGAATATTGTTTTAATATTGTTATATAACTGATAAAACCGAACATTATTCAACAAACATGTTTAAAGTGGTTTGACTTTAACAATATGTCACGAAGATACTTTCAAATTTTCTCAATTTGACATTACCAACAACAATTAACAATAAAGAACAAGTTTTTATTTCCCACAAAGCCCAATATAACATTACCTGAACTAAAGAACATAATATACATACAAACTAGCATACCTTACGAATTGTAAACTGCTATCACTGTCAAAGTTCAGTATGTGATATCGATA
>JABUQX010085479.1:55000-57500 GCA_015478945.1 Trachelipus rathkii
ATGCTTCTAGCGCACCTTACCCCCAATCTTTGGGCAAAGAGAAGATGAAGAAAGAAGAGGAAATATATATGATATATTATATATTATATATATTATTATTATATATATATATATATATATATATATATATATATATATATATATATATATATATATGTATTATATATATATATATATTATATATATATTTATATATACATGTATATATATATAGTATATATATATATATATATATATATATTATATATTATATATATATATTATATAATATATATATAAATATATAATATATATATATATTATATATATATTATATATGAAGGATGGACCCTAAAATTGCAATATCATTAACATCAGATATTTGGACTTGCTCATATAAGTCCAAAGAGAAGTTACACTACTTGAAGAGGGCTAAACCCGTGAGGTGTGAACTACTTGTGCGCTACTGGTAATACATTACTATCAAGAGGAAACCCAAAGAAAGGTTCAAAATATTATAGCACAAAACCTTTACTGGATTATCTTGAAAAGAAACATAAAACCACATATTTGAAGATAAAAGAAATATCTGAATCTTCAAGAGGATAAGTGGCCGAAAAAAGAAAACATAATATCACAGACACAGCAGAGGATGATCCATGTACATCCAATTATCAACTTCTACCTCTATTAAAAAAGATTTCTTCAGCCTGCACTGTTTGAAATAACTGATAAAACAAAGATTTGGGACATTAATGATAGAAAAAGCACAGAAATTCATTTCAAAATTGGGGAAATGATTGCTGTGGACAATCTGCCATTTTCTTTTGTTGAAGACATTGGTCTTAAGAGATTAATAAATCACGTATGTACAATATTAATATTCTATCAAGGAGGCCACTTTTCAGAAGAGATTATCCAAACAATATATAAAAGGGTAAAGAACAAAATAACACTCAGCCTGCAGAAATTCAAGCAAATATCATTAAGATCAGTATAATTGGACTTGCTCATTAACAATGAAAGCTTTAATGAAGTATGTCAGGGCATTGGATTGATAAAGATTTTCAAAGGAAGAGTAACATTACAAATCAGTAGTTTTAGTGTTTCCCACTCAGCAGAAAATATGTCTAAAAAGTGAGGAAATACTTAAGAGCTGGGATTTAAAAAAAGAAAATATTCATGTTGTCCTAACAGTAATGCACTAACATTACAAAAGGTATGAGAGCGACAGGTGTTATAAATGTTCTATTCATTCCTTACAGCTAGTAATACATGATGCTTTATTTTCTTAAAAATCAACTAAAGATTTAATTACTTTATGTAGGAAAATTGGTAGGCCATTTTAGTAAATCACAATTTGCTACAACTAAGTAAGTGAAATTCAAAATCTCAAAAATTTTCCATACACAAACTTATCCAAGAGGTGGAAACAAGATGGATTCATCATATTAATATGCTGCCAAGTGATCATAGAGCAAATAAATTCCAATACTATATATTCCTCTAATTCGAAAAACAATTCTAGATATCTTAAATGCAAATCACTGGAAGCTAATGGAGAATATAATTAGATTGCTACAACCATTTGAAGAATTAACTAAAACAGCGAGTGATGATGCTGTAGATTTATCTTTTGTAATACCTGCAGTTAATTCATTGCAAAAATATTTAGCAAAAACTTGGAAGGATAGCGGTGTGAAAACTATGAAAGATGAACTTTTAAATTCTGTTACTGAACGTTTTGGTACCATTAAAGAGAAGAAACTTTATGTACTTGCAATAGTTCTAAATCCACAATACAAATTAGCTCCCTTTGCTATTATTGGTCAAAACAAAATAAAAGTTATGCTCAAAGAAGAAGTAAAACTTTTATAAAAGCTAAAAAAAATATTACATTAAGTTCAGATTCTGATGAACAAAATGATGATCAAAATGATCAGTCTTATACAGATTCACATGAAGAATCTGAAAATAAAACGGCAGATATTGAGAAGGAAACACATTCAATTTTCTGGAAGTGCTTTGATGACATGCTACAAGAAAAATCATCAGAAGAAAATGAAGAATATTCAGATACAATCAAACCAAGTGGAACTGATCAAAGAAGAAAAAAGTTAAATGCAAACGTAGAAGCAGCAGTGAGAGAAAACAACATGAATTTGAAAATACTATTCAAACTACTGTGGATAAATATTTTGCAGCACCACTTATGGAACGAAAATCGGATTCTGATTCACTGTTATGGTGGAAAGAAAGAAAAGCTCTTTATTCTGATTGCATCTTACCTGAATTAGCTAGGAAATATCTCTCTGCTCCACCTTCAAGTGTATTTAGCGAGAGAATGTCTAGCCAAGCAGGAAATATTTATACAAGTAAAAGGAATCGTCTTTCTCCAACACTAGCTGATCAGCTCCTGTTTCTTCATCATAATTTAAGAGCATTTGATTTTAAATATTAGAGAATGATTACCTAAATAGCAATGCATAAGCTATTTAACTTTCCTTTCACTGACTTTGTG
>JABUQX010085479.1:72500-79150 GCA_015478945.1 Trachelipus rathkii
ATTTTTTAATTTTTAACTTTTTTATATATATTTTTATTTGTTTTATTTATTTTTGTTTTATTTGCTTTAAACATTTTGTTTTTACTAAAAAATTTATTCTTTTTATGTTTATAACTTAAAAATTTTGCATTTTTACATACCTTAAAGCAGTAAATCAGTAAAACAGTAAATCAAACTACCCTCCATATCCACATACCCATCCATGATCTATTGATCTATTGATCTATTGATCTATTGATCTATTGATTCAAGTCATATTTTGTATAACATAACACAAAACTTTTATTTATTTTGTTTTGTTTCTTTAAACATTTTGTTACTAAAAAATTTATTCTTTTTATGTTTATAACTTAAAAATTTTGCATTTTTACATACCTTAAAGCAGTAAATCAGTAAATCAAACTACCCTCCATATGCCCACATATCCATCCATGATCTATTGATCTATTGATCTATTGATCTATTGATTCAAGTCATATTTTGTATAACATAACACAAAACTTTTATTTATTTTTGTATTGTTTTCTTTAAACATGTTGTTTTTACTAAAAAATTTATTCTTTTTATGTTTATAACTTAAAAAAATTTGTATATTTACATACCTTAAAGCAGTAAATCAGTAAAACAGTAAATCAAACTGCCCTCCATACCCTCATACCCTTCTGTGATCTATTGATCTATTGATCTATTGATCTATTGATCTATTGATTCAAGTCATATTTTGTATAACATAACACAAAAACTTTTATTTATTTTTGTTTTGTTTCTTTAAACTTTTCGTTTTTTACTAAAAATTTTTATTTATTTTGTTTAATTTGCTTTAAATATTTTGTTTTTACTAAAATTTTATTCTTTTTATGTTTATAACTTAAAAAATTTACATTTTTACATACCTTAAAGCAGTAAATCAGTAAATCAGTAATCAAACTGCCCTCCATACCCTCATACCCATCCATGATCTATTGATCTATTGATCTATTGATCTATTGATTCAAGTCATATTTTGTATAACATAACACAAAAACTTTTATTTATTTTTGTTTTGTTTCTTTAAACTTTTCGTATTTACTAAAAAATTTAGTCCTTTTGATCTATTGATCTATTGATTCAAGTCATATTTTGTATAACATAACACAAAACTTTTATTTATTTTTGCTTTGTTTCTTTAAACATTTTGTTTTTACTAAAATTTTATTCTTTTTATGTTTATAACTTAAAAAATTTACATTTCTACATACCTTAAAGCAGTAAATCAGTAAATCAGTAAATCAAACCACCCACTACTATCCTCCTACCCATCCATGATCTATTGATCTATTGATCTATTGATCTATTGATTCAAGTTTCTTTCTCTTTAGTATAACATAACACAAAAACTTTTATTTATTTTTGTTTTGTTTCTTTAAACATTTTGTTTTTACTAAAAAATTTAGTCCTTTTTATGTTTATAACTTAAACAAATTTGCATATTTACATACATTAAAGCAGTAAATCAGTAATCAAACTGCCCTCCATACCCTCATACCCATCCATGATCTATTGATCTATTGATCTATTGATCTATTGATCTATTGATTCAAGTCATATTTTGTATAACATAACACAAAAACTTTTATTTATTTTTGTTTTGTTTCTTTAAACTTTTCGTATTTACTAAAAAATTTAGTCCTTTTTATGTTTATAACTTAAAAAAATTTGCATATTTACATACCTTAAAGCAATAAATCAGTAAATCAGTAATCAAACTGCCCTCCATACCCTCATACCCATCCATGATCTATTGATCTATTGATCTATTGATCTATTGATCTATTGATCTATTGATTCAAGTCATATTTTGTATAACATAACACAAAACTTTTATTTATTTTGTTTTGGTTTTCTTTAAACTTTTCGTTTTTTACTAAAAAAATTATTCCTTTTTATGTTTATAACTTAAATTAAAAAATTTGCATATTTACATACCTTAAAGCAATAAATCAGTAAATCAGTAAATCAAACTGCCTTCCATACCCTCATACCCATCCATGATCTATTGATCTATTGATCTATTGATCTATCGAGCTATCGATTCAAGTCATATTTTGTATAACATAACACAAAAACTTTTATTTATTTTATTTTGGTTTTCTTTAAACTTTTCGTTTTTACTAAAAAATTTATTCCTTTTTATGTTTATAACTTAAAAAAAATTTGCATATTTACATACCTTAAAGCAGTAAATCAGTAAATCAAAACCATTCTCCATATCCTCATACCCTTCCATGATCTATTGATCTATTGATCTATTGATCTATTGATTCAAGTCATATTTTGTATAACATAACACAAAAACTTTTTATTTATTTTGTTTTGGTTTTCTTTAAACTTTTCGTTTTTACTAAAAAATTTATTCTTTTTATGTTTATAACTTAAAAAAATTTGCATATTTACATACCTTAAAGCAGTAAATCAGTAAATCAGTAAATCAAACTGCCCTCCATACCCTCATACCCTTCTATGATCTATTGATCTATTGATCTATTGATCTATTGATCTATTGATTTAAGTCATATTTTTTACTATGTATAATATAACACAAAAACTTTTATTTATTTTTTATTTTGTTTCTTCTTTAAACTTTTCGTTTTTACTAAATTTATTCTTTTTATGTTTATAACTTAAAAAATTTGCATTTTACATACCTTAAAGCAGTAAATCAGTAAATCAGTAAATCAAACTGCCCTCCATACCCTCATACCCTTCCATGATCTATTGATCTATTGATCTATTGATCTATTGATCTATTGATTCAAGTCATATTTTGTATAACATAACACAAAACTTTTATTTATTTTTGTTTTGTTTCTTTAAACATTTTTTGTTTTTTACTAAAAATTTATTCTTCTTTTATGTTTATAACTTTTAAAAATTTACATTTTACATACCCTAAGCGGTAAATCAGTAAATCAGTAAATCAAAGTACCTTCCAGCCACCTCTATCCTTCTATAGATCTATTGATCTATTGATCTATTGATTCAAGCCATATTTTGTATAACATAACACAAAAACTTTTATTTATTTTTGTTTTGTTTCTTTAAACTTTTTGTTTTTACTAAAAAATTTATTCTTTTTATGTTTATAACTTAAAAAAATTTGCATATTTACATACCTTAAAGCAGTAAATCAGTAAATCAGTAAATCAAACTGCCCTCCATACCCTCATACCCCATCCATGATCTATTGATCTATTGATCTATTGATCTATTGATTCAAGTCATATTTTGTATAACATAACACAAAACTTTTATTTATTTTTGTTTTGTTCTTTAAACTTTTCGTTTTTTACTAAAAAATTTATTCCTTTTATGTTTATAACTTAAAAAAATTTGTCTATTTACATGCCTTAAAACAGTAAATCAGAAAATCAGTAAATCAAACTGCCCTCCATACCCTCATAACCTTCTGTGGTCTATTGATCTATTGATCTATTGATCTATTGATTCAAGTCATATTTAGTATAACATAACACAAAAACTTTTATTTATTTTTGTTTTGTTTCTTTAAACATTTTGTTTTTACTAAAAAAATTTATTCTTTTTATGTTTATAACTTAAAAAAATTTGCATATTTACATACACTAAAGCAGTAAATCAGTAAATCAGTAAATCAGTAAATCAGTAAATCAGTAAACTAGTAAATCAAACTCGCCCTCCATAAATTTCATATACTTTTATGATCTATTGACGGTTGATTCTGTTTGGATTTTTTTATTGATCTATTGATCTATTGATTCAAGTCATATTTTGTATAACATAACACAAAACTTTTATTTATTTTTACTTAACATTTTGTTTTTACTAAAAAATTATTTATTTTGTTTAATTTGCTTTAAATATTTTGTTTTACTAAAAAATTTATTCTTTTTATGTTTATAACTTAAAAAATTTGCATTTTTACATACCTTAAGGCAGTAAATCAGTAAATCAAACTGCCCTCCATACCCTCATATCCTTCTGTGATCTATTGATCTATTGATCTATTGATCTATTGATCTATTGATTCAAGTCATATTTTGTATAACATAAAACAAAACTTTTATTTATTTTGTTTTGTTTCTTACTTTTCGTTTTTACTAAAAATTTATTCTTTTTATGTTTATAACTTAAAAATTTGCATATTTACATACCTTAAAGCAGTAAATCAGTAAATCAGTAAATCAAACTGCCCTCCATACCCTCATACCCTTCTATTTAGTGATCTATTGATCTATTGATTCAAGTCATATTTTGTATAACATAACACAAAAACTTTTATTTATTTTGTTTTGATTTTCTTTAAACTTTTCGTTTTTACTAAAAAAATTATTTATTTTTGCTTATTCTGTTTAAAATATTTTGTTTTAATTAAAATTTCTTTCTTTTTATGTTTATAACTTGTAATAAGAGCCTTTTAGCAAACTAACAGCGTTCAGAAATGTAACGTAATCAAATTCGTTATCTTCCGCCTGTCAAGATCTGCGTCGTATTCAATGAATTAAAGATCTGGTTTGTTCGTATAGCACTTTATTATAACATGCAACCATAGTGCCTCATGGAAGCGCAGCAAGAGCAGCTAATAGCACACAGAGCCAACAGTCAAAATGCCAAGTTAGTTAATGTAAAGAAACAGCCGCACAAGCTGTTAAATAGTAACAACGTCTAAGTTAAATAAAACACATAGCAATATACAACACTTTTTCAAACATATCTCTAAAATATTAATGTTAATTTTACATTAACATTGTAATATTGAAAACTAAACAAAAATACATATCATCCTATCCCAACTGACATACAGCATTCGTTAACAAGGTAACTAAAATTAAAAGTTTCAACTTACCAGCAGAAGAAGGCATAGCAATCTCAATCTTTACTATACACACAAACGTTCAAAATATTATTATTATTATTATTATTATTATTATTATTATTATTATTATTATTATTATTATTATTATTATTATTATTATTATTATTATTATTATTATATCAACTAATATATGTATATGAACATAACAAAACCTAACACACCATACACACACACACACACATACATACACACACACACACACACACAATAAATATAGACACTTTACTTAATGCACTAGCCATACAATCATCGTTATGGCTGTTATTAAGTAAAGTGTCTATATTTATTGTGAGTGTGTGTATGTGTGTATGTATGTGTGTGTGTGTGTGTGTGTGTGTGTGTGTATGGTGTGTTAGGTTTTGTTATGTTCATATACATATATTAGTTGATATAATAATAATAATAATAATAATAATAATAATAATAATAATAATAATAATAATAATAATAATAATAATAATAATAATAATAATAATAATAATAATAATAATAATAATAATAATATTTTGAGCGTTTGTGTGTATAGTAAAGATTGAGATTGCTATGCCTTCTTCTGCTGGTAAGTTGAAACTTTTAATTTTAGTTACCTTGTTAACGAATGCTGTATGTCAGTTGGGATAGGATGATATGTATTTTTGTTTAGTTTTCAATATTACAATGTTAATGTAAAATTAACATTAATATTTTAGAGATATGTTTGAAAAAGTGTTGTATATTTTCATTTAACTTGAACGTATGATATATTTAACAACAAAAGCAACAGCAAAGAATTTATTTTGTTATGTTATAAAAAATATGACAACAACAACAACAACAACAACAACAACAACAACAACAACAACAACAGCCACAGCAAAGAATTTATTTTTATGTTATGTTATACAAAAAGATACTTGAATCAATAGATCAATAGATCATTAGATCAATAGATCATGATAGGGCAGGAGGGTAGCTGGATACAGTTTGATTTACTGTTTTACTGATTTACTGTTTTAAGGTATGTAAAAATGTAAATTTTTTTAAGTTATAAACATAAAAAGAAAGAAATTTTAATTAAAACAAAATATTTTAAACAGAATAAGCAAAAATAAATAAATTTTTTAGTAAAAACGAAAAGTTTAAAGAAAATCAAAACAAAATAAATAAAAGTTTTTGTGTTATGTTATACAAAATATGACTTGAATCAATAGATCAATAGATCGATAGATCAATAGATCAATAGATCACAGAAGGGTATGAGGGTATGGAGGGCAGTTTGATTTACTGATTTACTGCTTTAAGGTATGTAAATATGCAAATTTTTTAAGTTATAAACATAAAAAGAATAAATTTTTAGTAAAAACGAAAAGTTTAAAGAAACAAAACAAAATAAATAAAAGTTTTTGTGTTATGTTATACAAAATATGACTTGAATCAATAGATCAATAGATCAATAGATCAATAGATCAGATCAAGATAAAGATATGAGGGCATGGAGGGCAGTTTGGATTTACTGATTTGATTTACTGCCTAAGGTATGTAAAAATGCAAATTTTTAAGAACATAAAAAGAATAAATTTTTTAGTAAAAACAAAATATTTAAAGCAAATTAAACAAAATAAATAATTTTTTATAGTAAAAACAAAATGTTTAAAGAAACAAAACAAAATAAATAAAAGTTTTTATAAGTTTGAAGCGGCGCACGAAAACGCGAAAGCGTTCTAATGATAAATGCGAAAACGGCTAAACACCCAATCTGAAAATGAAACTAGCAATACTG
>JABUQX010085480.1:0-30000 GCA_015478945.1 Trachelipus rathkii
TTATTATTATTATTATTATTATTATTAATTATTATTCATATTATTATTATTAATTATTATTATTATCTTATTAACATATGTATATATCTTCATATTTTTCTTTTGAACATTGGTTAAAAAAAAAACAAAAAAAGCGCACGGCTATTTTATAAAAAAATAAAATAATTTGCATTATAATTACGCTATACATTTGTTTCCGAAACTGAAATATACTCGCATTTGTTTGTCATCTGCATCTTTGTGTCTTTACGGTACTTTAAAATTTAATTAAATTTTTAGGGGAAGACTCCAATATTCGTTCACGGGCTGAGCCCCATTTTCCGTCCCCCTAAAATGGACATAAAATTCTGAATTATCAGCCGATTTTGACTATATAACACCAAAACTGTAGCTTTTGTTACTCTAAAACTTCGTTTTAGAGTGTTTTTTCTGTGTCTGTACCCATTGTTTCAGAAATTCTTTAATGTTGGCCTTAGATTTTGACATTTGTGTATCAACTTCCAGAATTTTTGAAATGACTTCAAACTGAAATATGCATAAATGGGTCCATTACCTACAATATGCATAAAGTAGTTTTTAGATTTTTTGAGTTTGTGCTCAGCGTTGTCCAATTTCAAAACACTTTTTTTTAATTTTAAAATGAAAAATTGCCATAATTTTTTTTCTGTTCGTGCGGAGTGAATGAAATTTTCAGGGCATATGTAGTCGGGAGATGCACATTTTTTACTTAGATAATATCTTTGTTTTGGATTTGTTCTTGGAACAAATTTAAAAAAAAAAAAATTTCAAAATTTTTCATAAATTTTCTTTTGAGTATACAAAAAAATTATCTAAGTAAAAAAGATGCATCCAGCCCGACTGTACAAGCCCTGAAAATTTGATGTTTACAAATTAGCAAGAAGAACATTCTTTACTCTTTTCACTTTTCAAAACGGATTCGAATATATTTGAAAACGAATGCAATATTTTTCTACTTGTTCGATCAACATCAAATTTTCAGGGCTTGCTCAGTCGGGCTAGATACATCTTTTTTACTTAGATAATTTTTTTGTATACTCAAAAGAAAATTTAAAAAAAAATATAATTTTTTTTTTTTGAAAACTTGTTCCAAGAACAAATCCAAAACTAGTTCATATACAAAGATATTTTCTAGTTAAAAATTTGTATCTTTCCCGACTACATATGCTCTGAAAATTTCACCCACTTCGCAAGAACAGGAAAAAAAATATTCGATCATTTACGTTCATTTTATAACAAACAAAACTTGTTTGAACATAATCGATCAACAATGAGCACATAACTCAAAAAATCGAAAAGTACTTCATGACTATTGTAGGTAATGGACCCATTTATGCATATTTCAAGTTTGAAGTCCATTTCAAAAAAATTCTGGAAGTTTGATACGACAAATGTCAAAAACATGGTTTCGAAAGTATTGAAATTCTAAAAGAATGACTACAGACACAGATAAACACTCTAAAATGAAGTTGTAGAAGGGAAAAAAAAGATAGTTTTGTACTTTTGTGTTTATAGGGTCAAAATCGGCTGAAAATTCCGAATTTTATGTCCATTTTTAGGGGGGGGGCGAAAATTGGCTTAGCTTGAACCGAATATTGGATCTCCCTTACCGTTTACCATTTGGAGATTAGATTCATTGAAAAGTGGTATATTTTTTATTCTCAAAAGCAAGCGAAAAAAAAATTAGTTGAAACAAAAAACTGTTTTACTGTAACTCTGTAAGCACTAAATTGAGTCAGAGTCGAAAAATTTTTGATTTGACCTCGATGGAGTCGAGTCGAGTCAGATTCGAAATTTGTTTTGAGTGAAAGTTGAGCGGAGTCGGAATAGAAAATTTTTGGAAAATCCAAATTGAATTTAAGGAGTCGGAGTCGGAGTCGGAGTCGAAAATTTATTACGAACTCGCGCAGCCCTCTATTACTGTTAATATTAATATTATTTTTTCGACAACTTCGTCCAGCGACTCAAAGACATTAAAGACTCAATGCGGCGCTTCACGCCCTGCCGCTTAATAGGCAGAGCTCGGAACGCTCCCGTTAAGCGGAGCGCAGCGCGCTGCTTGTTTAGTTATAGAAAATACGGAGAAGGGTGGTATTAGGCCCTAGCTCTACCCTATTATACGTCGATATAAGACCACAACGAAAAGTATGAACTGTTACATTTTCTGTCTTCTGCAATTGGGGGGAGGTGAATGCAATCTTGAATCGTTAGGCTCGTAAGTGCAATTTAAATTAATATATATATATATAAATATTAATATTATAAAATACTAATAAATATTAATTCATAATTTTATATGTAAAATTAGAGTTTAATATTATAATATGTATAGTATATATACTATATTAATATATATTAATATTTAATCTTATTATATATTAATTATATAACTATATTATATACTATATACTGATTATAATATATATATATATATATATATTAATATAACCAAAATACTTTCCATTGAAATTGATGATATTTTTATCTCACTTCTCAATTTCATTAATTACATCGTGCATAATTTCACTGAATTAAAATTTCATGTAGCTCGTCTAAAATGTACAATTTTATTGTCGTGTTAACTATTTCTATAATAAAGCTTATATCTAGATATCTTCTCTCGATTTTTATGTATCTTATTATTATTAATGATTTTGAATGGACAAGCTGGAGAATTCATTTCCTTTTTAGTTCCTATCAACTCATTGATTCGACTATGGATTGCTTTTTATCCACAATAATTTATTTGTTATCTTGAATCATTCAAATTCATTATTACCAGTTAAACCATCACATGTTTTTTTCTATTAGTATGTTTTCACGGTGTAGCTAACTAAGGACTTCATTATTAATTTTCTTTTATTCATTTTCTGCTTATGATAGATGTATAATATATGCGTGACTATTCTCACCATTGATTATTACCTACTTTTACTGAGTTATAAGAGTCTTTAGTAAAGGATATAAATCAATTGTCTATTTTGTGACAAATAACTGTTTATGCATAAAGAGTACTTCCTTTATAGGTGAGTAGAATATTTTAAATTATCTATGCACTTGTTTAATTAAGCCAATGTTTTGTATCAAACATGTTCTTAGTAATGCACTACATTTGCTACGACTAACAAGTCTCCTAGGAAACAATAAAAGTACACATTTTGAGTCAACATAACCTGAATCACATGTAATCATATTGACTCAAGCTTTCATCAAAATATTTCTTAGTGTAACATACAAAATATGACGTTTGCATTCACACGGATGATAGTTAGATCATGCTAGATTTTTCGAGTATGTTGCACATTTTCTAGAAAGAACAATGCTAAAAGTTTGCTGTTCAGTTTCGCAGCGCTTTTAGTACAACACTTCCGCTAAAAAAAGGCCTCTCACCTAACGTAAAAAAATGTCACTCAATCTCGTGTAATATAGAGATATAATTTATGTATAATAATTAGCAACCATACAGAAATTTCACACAATATTCTTAACGAGTTATTAGAGAACAGCCTGTTCGTGAGCGATTTTTGCGCTAGGGTTACGAAAACGAACGAAAAACGTTTAGAGTTCGTAAGAACAAATGCAAAAAACGAACACGGCTTAAGGCTTATTTTAGAATACAGTCAGTTAAGAATAAGGATTAATGTAAGGCATAAGCTAACAGCTAAATAGGATCTTTTAAAAACTATCTCTATGGCCTAACCTGTTCTCGAAGACCTCAAATTGCGGATCTGTGCTGATTGGCATGAGATGCTATTAATATGCACTATATAAAGTCAAACAGTTAGCTGTAAAGACTAAAGATATTAATAGGAGTTTCGGTCTGTTATCAGGCGCGAAGCCTGCACGTCCGAAATAATGTGAGAGAGAGAAAATGGAGAAGGAAGATTGACCTAATCCTTTAAAAAGTCCTCTAGGATTCGTCCTCTTTCCATTCAGTTACATCTTTTTGTGGAATCTCTGATCACATAAAGATGTAAAAGATAATGATTGAAATATAAGATAAACTATAATCAAATGAACAAGTCTACCTTTTAATCTCGAAGAAAAAATTGAAGAGTTAGCAATTGCGCAAAAGAATCAATGAGTAGTGCGACTATAAGATCATGTGTAATGAAAATAAATAAATGAACTAAAAACTTAAGTATGAATACGCAGTCAATTTGAAAACCCGCGCAAAACCATCACTCTGAACAGAGAGAGAGCGGCGCATCAACATGCCTCTTATCCAACACTCTGAAACAATATAATCTACTATAGTAAGATATATTATTATGCTTACAACAATGACTCCCGTCACGTATAGTTTAAAATTCAGTCAGTAACATTGACCGGGAGCCTGTATTACCAGACGAGATAAATAAACATGCAAATGAATTTTTGCACAAATGCATTAAAAATGTTATAAATACGAAATATCTTGACCACTAAATCAGTTGCAAAAAACCGATACGGACGGAAAACCTTCCTCATCAACTGATCACAAACTCTCTACAATTTAACTACAAAGGGATGTATCTCGTACCTAAGAGTAACAAAGTACTCTCACACACACGATAGGATTTTGTAGGACATCAAGTACCAAAAAAGGTGTATATTCAAAAGTAACATACAGATCAATTGTTGTTTCAACTGCATTTTATCAGATTCGTGCTACCGAAAAAGACAGACTTTTTCTCACAATATAGTATCGAACCAATTGAAATGTATGCAATAGCAATATAGACTAAATAAAAAACAACTCGAATATCAATGATAAATATATTATCCATATAATCATAATTTATTATTATACTCATACATAAATATTAGAATATATATAATCATTATAAATTACTTAAATTTCATATATATATTAGATATATATTATATATATATATATAACTAGTATAGTAAAAGGGATATAGATAATCTACTATATAATATTCGTAGTTACAAGCTAACTTCTCACATTCAACATGTTTTCCGAAAGAGTGGAGCCCTTTCCACCGGCGCCTCTCAACCCTAACTAACCACCCTCGGTCCTATCTGCTTTAACTTCTTACATATTCACGCTAAAGTTTAGTATTTAATTTAACTCTTAACAAAAAAAAAAGATTTATAAACATCTATGACATGTAATCTATCTCCAGATGCCGACATTATACTTCTTTAAGATCTCTCGACTAGCAATCTTATTTGCTTTTAGTCCACTCTCTAGCGCGTAATTGTGTCATTTCCTAATACTTCATGTGGAGAGCTCTACTCATGCATCGATTCTATAATATAAGCTATCGATAGTCCTATCACAAGTCATGAGATTTCTAAGCCTCCTTCTATGCTCAGAATATCTAATCCTATACTCTCTAGTCCTCCTATTTCTCGGTCTGTTCTTGTATATTATGCTGTACACTGCACTGTATATCCCCTAAAATCCTGTTAAATCAAGTGGTGTTCTCGACAGGGTTTCTTCCCTATCCTCCTGATTCTATTCGAGCTTTTCATTATGAGCCTCTCTAGAGTTATCGTCATTATTATTACGTTCATTACTAATACGTCATTACCTTTCCAACGCAACGCTGATAACTTCATCCTTCATCACTACTTTTCATTTCGAAAGGCACCCAAAATAATCACATTTAGTTGATATTAAGATGGCGGTTGGAAGCAACTGAATAGAGAAAACTTTTGCTTTTTAGTTCCTCCAATCAATATCTCTATTTTGCTATCATCTTATCAACATTTTTGGAAATAACATCCCTATTCTATGTCCATTAATATTTTTTTTGTTGATTTGTAATCTATAATCATAATACTTAAACCAGTAATATTTCTCTCGCATGATCATGTTTCTCAATACAAATCTTATTTGTCCATAATGGCTTATCGAGGTGTTATCGAGAACTACTGCACACATGTAAGATTTTACACTTCTCCCTCAGACGCTTGTCAATATAAGGGGTGTAGGGAGCGAGAGATCGTAACTAGTGGAGTAACTTGGAGTCATGGCTAGTCTGTTGAGTTGTTCAATCGGCACAATTACCACAATTCTACCCTTAGATCATTGTTAGCAGTCGTAAAGGGTATGTCGTAACTCCTATCAACTCTTCTCACTATCTCACGTGATTCTTCTTCTCTCTCTCCTTCTCTTTCATCATCTCCTTCTTCTCTTTGTCTTCGTCTCTCTCTTCTCTCCAGTGTCTTCCCGCCCCTCCCTTCCTAAGTTTTCACACCAACCCACTCTCCTCTTTCTCTTTGGATTTTAAATGTCAAAAATCTCTCAATCTCCTCTCTCTCTCTCTTCTCCTACTGTCTCTTTTCTGTTAATCCTTGTTTTCTGATTATTTTTTAATTCTACACTATATAGAGAGAGAGAGAGAGAGAAGATGAGAGAGAGAAGACGAAGGATTGAGGAGAGAGAGAGTGAGAAAGTATATGAGTAGAGAGAGAGAGAGAGCAAGAGAGTGATGAGAGTAGACGAGTTCTTGTTCGAATACTTCCATTCGAGTGTCTATGAAAGTTTTTATGTGTGAATGCATTATAAACAACACTAATTCTCTTATCGATCATATCTATCGTTTTGTATGTTCTTGAACAAGTATCAATTATATAGAACAGCATATCTATAGTCTATATGATCTTATACCAAGATGATCTTCATTCTCTTTGCATAAACTTATAGAAGGAAAACAAACAAGATCAAATACCCTGTGTCTTCATCACCTAAGTTTAGGTGTTATTTGCAACTGTGTATTGTTAAATCTCCACTTGCAATCAGAGCATTATAATATGCCATAGAATAATTATATAGATGATATGAATATATCGAATCAAAGTATAGGATAATAATATATTGTCATTAAATTCAAAAGATTATAAAAAAGGAAGTTTGTTTGGAGATTAGTGATAATAAGAAATGAATATATATATGCTCATTAACATACTTCAAGTAGATATGAACGTGGTTTGGGAATCGGCTCGATTGCCAATCCAAATAACTACGTAGACGTCCTAGAGCTCCATAGACACTGATGTACGGCTGACTTGGACTTCATCGTATCTTTCATGCGAGATAATTTTTTCCTGTAACTACAAGAGATGAAATATTATAGGTAAAAAATTTGAAATATTTTAGTTATTTATTTATATAATATATTGTATTCAGTATATCACTATATCACGAAAGAAGACGTACGTAAATTTTTTTATGAGGTAATATAATATGTGTTATCATCTCCCGTACTACACTATTAGTATCACACTCTGAACAATAATATACATTCACTATGCCAGTAAAGTTTGAATCGTTTAGAAATAAAATAAATTATGGCATAATTATATAGACATGTTTAAAAATATGATTTAAAAAACAAGTAGTTTTGAATATGACAACTACTTCGGAAACGTCTCTATAAAATTACTAAAAACTCATTATATATAGCTAATATTAATAACGTAGGTTATATTAGTAGTGAGAATACACGAACCGTTTATGAGATTCTGACCGTGGCGAGATTTAATTATGCGATAAGTTGCCTGAAGAACATAGCGCGAATCCGAGATTATCTAGAATAAACTAATTTGCGGCTGTGAGGATAGTTTTTTATACGTTACAAAATAATATCTATGATTATGAGATCTATCCTTAAGAGAGGTTTGCTAGACAAAAAATATAAAGAGAATAAAACTATCTATAGAGAACAACATAGAGAATGCCTTTTAAACAACGAGCATTACAATGAATACCACTTGCAAAGTGAGTAACCATCTAGAACTCATGTGACAACCACGTCGGATTAACCCGGAAAACCTTTTCCTTTCTCCCTCCATCATTCTTCTTCTCAATGAGGTAATAACTTTGAAAGTCAAATTGTTCCATTAAATATAAGTATTCTTCAAAGTTGTTAGAATCTGGAAGCAATTCTAGTTGAAAAAGGAAGAGCGGCAAAGGAGGGGGCGGGATTAATTGGATGACGTCATGGGGCGGAGCTACTGAGGAGAATTCCTCGCATGAGATACCCAACCAGCAAGACTCTGTATAAATAGAGTTTGTTTGTATGTTATTCTCTCGTCGAGTTTCGCTATTATTGTAATATCCTTCAGCGCTGTCTTCCGAAAGAGGATATGCCGTTGATTTTTTATTTTCCATCCTCCAAATATCCTTTTTCAACCAGTGCTTTTGAGATTTCAACAAAGATATCGTGATTTGAGGTCTTGTTTCTTCGGAAGAAGAAGAAGAAGTAGAAAAGGAAGGAGATGAGGAATCATTAAGGTAACCAGGCAAGATACGTGAAGAACTAGAAGAAGAAGAAGAAAGCTCAAACGTGAGAACTGGAGCCAACAAGAATCCGACCACTGATAAAACCCAGCATGGAACCTGTAAGAAAATAAAGGGACAACTTAGAATTAAAATATTTTTAAACACAAGACAACAACATATTTTGTATAGATTTAATTTCATATTTATTGTTGCTAATAGAAGGAATAGGACATGTTAATATGTTAAATCTTCCTATCTGATGTCTAAATTAGGAGGGTTTAAATCCTTAATAGAATGTTTATATACAGTATGAGCTCTTTAATTAAGAGTTTTTACATATATTTGCATTAAGGTTAAATTAATATTTAACCTTGTTTCATATATTGTTGTATTTCTTAATGATTAGAGGTACATGATAATATATATATATATATATATATATATATATATATATATTATCTATATATACTATATTTATATGAAATAATGAATTATATAATATATATAATATACGTTATATAGTGAGTGAGTAGATGGCTTGTGAGATAGAAGTCTATATATTAGTGAGATTAAATATATATACATATTATATATATATACTAAGTACTGAAATAATTATCCTTAATTATATATATATATCTTAGGTTATAAAATTATATATATATATCAATATTATATACGTATATATATAATCTATTATATAATAATCTCTCTATATATATTATATCTATCTATAAAGTATAATTACGTTTATTAATTATCTCTAACATATATATATATATGTAACAATATATATTTTATTTACTTTTATACAGCAAGCACCGCTTTTGACTATAGTTGGTGCTGTATTATTTTTTGCTACATTCTTGATTTTAGTAACGATATAAACTAACAATATAATATATACTTATATTTATATATATAATATATATATAAATCTCTTATATATATATATAATATATAATATATATATATACTATATAATATCTAATATATACTATAATATTATATATATATATATCTACTTTATATATATAATATACATACTATTACAGTAAAATATATATAAAGTAGAGTTATAAGAGGAGAGATATTATAGATATTAGTAAAGAAGACTTCAGTGAGATTTATGAGTCACGGGATTAATAAACTGATTATTTATACTAATAATTATATATATCTCATTATCTTCATATCTCTTAACTCTCTTATACTTAATCATACAGAGTGTATTATATAATATAAGCTATATTATAATATCATTGAATAAAATATTAAAGTATAGTAGAATACTGAAAATTATATTTATCAGATTGAGGTTTCTTGGTAATTAAAGAAAAGCAATGAAGCCGTTTAGAACTATATCTAAAATTGTATATACTTAATAAATACGTATATGAGTGAGCACTCATATACTGAAACTTGTAATAAACATTAGATTAAATGACTGGGTGGTCACTCTTGGGTACTTATAAAAGTGATCTAAGGGCATGTGCAATTTAGTTTCTTAAACTTTAACTTGAGTATTACTATAATATTATAAGAATTCATCATCTCATTACACTTAGAGTATTAACTACGTAAGATGTACATATATATAGGCGTAATGAAGATTAGATACGATTCATTAATACCTTAGTTTGCTTCTTGACTGGCGGTTTTATCTCAGTGGATAAAGTACTCTGCTTTACTGCGCATACGCTGTAGGTAGGTGCAAGTCTCAGACTTAGACGACAATCCAGATTAAAAAGGTAGGCTAGGAGCTCAAACAGTAATGGCAATTCTCCAAGGCAATTCGCTTACACTCCCCTAGATTAGGGCTCTGCCCGGGTGAAGTCGTGATGATCCTTTGAAGGAAAAAAAAACGTACAAAAAAATAAAACAGTTTTTATTTTCTATAATTTTTAATTGCAATTTAACGCATGGTGTATTAAGGTACCTAACACTATAATAATACATAACAAACAATCATGCTATGCTCTCCATCATCTACTTCTAACAACAGAATGCTCACACTCATCAAGAATTCTAACCATGTCCATGTCGATGCTAGAATATATTGATTAAAGGTTGAGCCGAGGCAAAGGCTGCAGTGTGAAACCCTTAAATACTGTGTAAGCAAAATTCCACTTGGTTCGGGAAAACAAGAAACCATTTCTCCTCTCACCTTCCCCGCTAAAAAGTACTCTACTGCGGTAAGTGAAAAGTCCCCCCCCCCCCTCCCCATCCCAATATCCAACCATTCAACATGATACTTTCACAGATTTCGCGAGTGGTAATTAACCTGCGTGGATCTATTTATTTTACTAGCACCTGTCTTGACTCCAGGAACCGAAAATCAAGTAAAAAATGTATCGTAATTTTCAATATAATTAGTGGGTAAGAAATTACATGACAATACTAGGGTACCTAACCTAAACCAAACCTTAACCTAACCATCGACACTAACATGTAAGAAAGCGCTAACATATAAATGTTCTCCATTAATACAGAGTGAAACACAGTTATTAATTATATATATATATAGTATATATATATATTATATTATATACACTATATACTTATATATTATATAACTTACTATATATACCTAATATATTTATTCATATGGCGTAGTCCAGGGGGTGTGTGGTCCAGGTGGGCATGGCCAGCGACAAATCTGGGTGGATGGATGTCATAATCTGAAAGTCAGGCCGAGAGATTGTAACAAGAACAAACTAAAAACACTAAATTCATTATCCGTTTATACATAAAGTCCAGAAGTTAAAATTAATTATATATATATAAATCATACTTTGACGACAATATTAAAATCGGTTATATATATAAACACTCATTATATATATATATAATATATATATATATATATATATATATATATATTATATACTATATTTATATATAATTATATATTTAATATATACATTTACCGTATATTTTTATCTATTGAGTTTTATATATCTATATATAATATTATATAGTATATATATCACTACTATAAATATAACGTATATTATTGTAACCACTTTATATATTAATTACTCAGTAAAATTATATAAGAACCTATACTCACATCATTATCGTTATAGTATATTATTATGCCTATATTATAGATTTATGTATACATATATTATATATTTACCTTTTATATGATTATTAACAGTTATAGATATATTTAGTAAATATAGTAATTAATATAATATTTTATTAGTATCTATGATATAGTTATAGTATTTGTGGTATAATTTAGTCTTGATTGTTACTCGTTGGTTTATTTATGTATAGGTTATTTTACATAACACGGAAATTGATTATTCTGGGAGCCCAGCTCGTTAGACCCGAAAAAAATTTCCTGGCGATACGCCACTCATATATTCTAAATATAGGATTAATGATATCTATAATTTACTATATATCTAACAGATAATTATAGCTAGAGTAGTATATATATATATACACGTAATTTAAAGGAAGTTTACCTATTCTAGAGAGAAGTTATATTGACTTTTCATGTACTCTCACACTACTCACAGTCTTAAGTTACAATTAATAGCTTGGATTTTATTTGGATCATGTGTCATATTATTTCAGTCATTTCAGCCTATCATATATATTATAATATAATATATATATATATATATACTATATATATATATATATCAGTTATGAATAATTATAATTTATTATACATATATTTAATACTGCTTATGTTTTTTATTTATTCAGTTACCAGATCATAGAATTTATTCAGATTAATAAGTATATATATATATACTATCATATATATATACTACTATTTATATATATATATATATATATATATATATATAATATATAATAATTATATATATATATATACTATATCTAATATATATATATCTATACATCTGCTATATACTATATACTATATTATAATTATATATATTATATATAGTATACTATATAATATATTACTCTATATATTAATATATATCCTTTTATATATATATACTCATTATATACTATATATATACTATCTATATCACAGCATTAATCTTTTATATATTTCTATATAATTAATTTTTCTTAATCATTTGTATGAAAATATATATATATATATATATATTTTATTTCCAAGTTTTTTTAGGGAAAACCTAATAGAGCCCAAAATGCATGACAGAACTGGCACTGGCACTGCTTTGCTTTTATAGGTAACAAACTTGGCAATCGTAAACTGCAACAATTAACATAGCGAAAATTATTTGATGATTTTAAAAGCCCAAGTACAATGGGAAAACCAACAGTCCAACTGAAGCAGAGTGATAATCAACACAGTCAAATGTTCGTTTGTAGTATTCTCTTTAGGACAAGCAATGTTTAAAAGCTATTATAATTTTATTCTATTTTAAGTTCTATAACTTTAAAGCTTTTTCTTTATGCTAGGTGTCAGTGAAATAGGTAAAACTTTGCCATCAGAATTAATAAAAGTAGACAACATTAGGAAACATAGAACATACAAGAACGTTAGAAATCTGACCAGATCTATATCATGTTTCTTCTTCTGCTCAATGATGGGTGTAAGAACCTTGAATTCTTATTGAGATTCTATATATGAAGATGAGAGATCTAAAGATTACTTGCTGTTCATCAGTATCCATTACCATCTGAATGCCAAAACGATGACATCCCAGGCCATCAAAGTGATTTATAAAGGAGCATGTATTGATAATTTCATTTTTCTAAAATTACTGTAGTGAGTGAATTTTTTTTATGGCATTATTTTTTAAAATGCATCCAAGTGTATTTGTTTCATTATTTTAAAAAATGCTTCCAAATGTATGTTTCATTATATTTAAAAATGCATCCCTGTATTTGTTTCATTATTTTTAGAAATGCATCCACTTGTATCTGTTTCATTATTTTTAGAAATGCATAAAAGTGTATTTGTTTTATTTCTAAGTTCTATACTTGCTATATAGTTGAATTACTTCTAAAACGGGAAAATATTTAAACAAATTTATATAGTCAACATTCTTTGTTATTTCAATTTTAGTTCAAGACAAAAGCGGAAGATTGCACGTCACCGATATTTCCACACACGAATTTCCGGATCTCATCTTGATCTGTTTGTCATTATAAAAGTATTTCATGAAAGACTTTAGAATGATGAGTAAAGTGCAATAGACCGCGAAAGTCACTGAGCAAAATAATAAAGAAATTATGAAAAGTTCACTTTATATATTGAACTGCATTTAACTCGATCTTGAATAGATATATAGTTTAAGCTCTGAAATATAATATTCAAGAAAGATTTTTAAACATTGATAGTAACTTTCGATCAATTAAACTTTCTTTAGTCTAACATAGAAGAAGCTATCTAAAAATCAACATGGTAAATATAATTAAATTGTGATTACAAAACGCTATAAAATTGTTTTGTCTATTACTAAAATCTCCAGGGAACCGTACCTCGATTCAAAAATTATCTTTAATTGTAAATCATCTTAAATGTTGAATGATTCTTCAAGAGGTTTTATATTTTTTTATAAAGAAATCTATTTCGCTAAAAAGTAGAAATCGATAATCAGGCTCGGTTTCAATTTAGTCTAATCTCTGATCGCAAATGTGACTCTCGTAAGAAATGCCCCCCTTCTTTTCTCTCTAATTTTCGAATGTTGGTCGACTATTTGCGACTACCTCTATAATATCTTTCTTTTCGTTTGTATGCAAAGGTAAACGCAAGTTTTCTTTTATACATAAAGATATGTCGCAAAACATTTCGTTTTGTTGTCTTAACTTCGATGCATTCTCTTAACGAATCCATATTACACTTAACCTAACAATCCCCATACAGCTGCTGGCTGCATGCAAGGTACTCGCACGTTTGCCCTCTCCCTTGAACCTATGCACTAAACTCTGGTAAGGATGATGTTGCCATATATATAGTGATTGAATATATATCTTATATCATACTATCATACTATAATATTTATATATGTACAATACACACATTCATGAGAGTAATTTTATTTAGTATCACGTCACATAGTATAACGTATTTATATATATATTACCTTAATATTTCTATATATATAACTGACTATAAAATATACTCGAACCTTACTTCTGTTTTACCGTACGTTATATACTCAGTCAGTTTTGAATTTTTTTTTGTTTTTTTTTAATATATTTATATACCTTAGTTATTATATTATGGATCCAGATTAAATCTCATACGTATATTAAGTGTAGTAACTAGGACATGAACTTCAAAAAACTATATATAGGTATAGTTTTACTAGTTTATTATTTATACTATATAACTGACGTCAATTTAGGATTTTTATTTTTTCTTATTTAGCAATTTTATACTCAAGGTAAACCGCAAAAGATGGCAGGAGTCGGGGTCTCTCGGCCTTTGCGGGGGAATACTACAGGGTAGGACTTTTACCCTACTACGTCCGGGGAGGTCTCCGAACCTACCCGCTCTTTGGTATTTAGGGTGTACGCGGATTCTCCGCCCTCTCACCCTTAACGGGGTAATGTAAAAACGTCCTCAACTCTGTACCCACTACGCGTCGGCTCGAAGCCCCCTGAATAATATTATATACAATATATATATACTATATGGATATATAATAATGTTTAAAACATACCTGGACTGGCGAAGATTAAAATTTCTATAGAAACGCTCTAGCTGTGTCGCCTTGGAGTCAGAATCGATTTAAATGAAATCTCTCATCTTGTCCCATCATCTCTCAATTTCTAGTTGATTACTACTTTACTCTTTCTCTCTCGGTGTCGTTATGGTTTACATGTCTCTCTAGTCAATTGTAAGTGCTAACGAGGGGTCTTTTATCTCAGTATTGCCTTTGTCTGGTCTGTCAATTCTTCACTATCCATTCTTTTGTGCCGTTGGGCTATTGTCTGTTTTGAGATATTTTTCATCGCCCTTCTACTGGACAAATGAAGTGAGGTTCAGTGGTTATTTGGTAGTATTGGTTGTTGAGTTTTTTTTTTCTTTTGAAGATTGTGTTACAATCTTGGAGTGGGAGTTGTATGGTGGGTTGGTTCGCTGACCCCAATATATGGTAATGAGTTTTTCTGTAAGTGTGGTACTTTTTGAGATTGTATTTAATTTATTTTTTTTTTTTTTTTTTTTTTTTTAATTTTAGCGGCAAGGTTTTTATGGTTTTTACATTGGTGGTAATAAGCTTTATCACCCTGATACCCATCACCACGTAGTTGGTTTTTCAATAAGTGTCGTACTTATCGATGATATTTCATTTTTAAAAACAATATTAACAAAAAATGTGATTTTTAAAAAATTATTAAAAATACTTCGACTTTTTGATCATAGTCCGTTTACCACTCTGAAATTCATTGTTGGTAGTCTATAGTAGCAATATATTAAAATAAACAAAAAAAAATTAAATATTTGCGGAGATCGGAAGAACAGAATTGTTAGAACATGGACAATAAAATATATATATTATTATAGTATTATATATATATAAATATTATATATATATATATAATAATATATATAATTATATTTATATATATATATATATATATAATATATCAACACACACGACATAAAGTGACGAATCGATTAGATAGATAGATAGCATAGAATAGATATAGATAAGACTATGAATAGATAATGATAGATAAGACTAGACATAGATTAGAATAGATAATATAGTATCTATATATATATACCTATATATATTATATATATATATATCCTGTTTCTTTCTTTAAGATTTTAGTTATGTTATCTATATATATATTATATATACTAAATTATATATATATATATAATATATATTATATTATAATATATATATATTATATATATATATATATATATATATTATAATTATATATATATATATATATATATATTTATATATATTATATTATATATATATATATTATTATGGTAACTGGCAATACTAATTATATCATACTATATATATACTATTTATATATATATATTATATATATATATATAATAATTTTAATATTATATATATTATATATTATATATATATATATTGTAATTATGAATGATATCTATATATAAATAATTATATATATATACGTAACTATAATATACGTATATATATATAATATATTAATACTTAAAATAAATTAAAATTAAGCTTATTTGTCAAAACATGTCTGTCGTCAATTTGATCATTACGATTTAACGTGTCGACGATTTGGTCACCTTATGAGAAAATGTTGTCGACTATTTTACTGTAAGAAAAATATGTGTCGAAATTTGGACATCCTAAATTTTTTAATAGCGTGTCGACATCCATTTTCCCTGTCGACAGATTTGGGATAGTCACCTCAAATTATTAAATGCAGTAGTAAATTAAAACCTTATGCTATGCAATGATAAATTAAAAAAAACATAAAAAAACAACAGCAACAAAAAAAACAACAATTAAAACCTCCGACCTCCGAGAGAAAAGCAGCAATCATTGAACTGAAATATAAAAATATAAACATATATAATTATCTAGGTAATGTTTAAGGGTAATTAAACTTTAATGTTGCTAAGGTTTTAATTATTCACCTAAAAAAAAAAAACAAAAAAAAACAAAAAAAAAAAAAAACAAAAAAAAAAAAAAGGTTTCGACTTTAGGCTTCAACTCCATAAGCCTTCTTTATACATGACATAAACACTGATATTGTACACTATATTATATATATATAATACTCCTAAATGTATCATTTATATATATCATATATATATCTGTATTTATATTTATAACCGTAATATATTTATATATATATATATACAATATATATTATATAAGCAATTTGCAAATTATCAAATTTCTTTTATATAAATACTACTTAATTACTATAATACTATACTATATACTATAATAATTTACTAGGATATATTATATATATATAATATATAAGGACCTAATCTTATATATATATATTATAATATAGAAGCTATATGTATTAATATTGAACTACATTTTTTTATCATTATATTACTTTAGTATAGTATTATTCTATACGTTCAATTAGCACTACTCACTTTAGGTATTGGGACTTATAGGGACCTCTTACTAGGTGCGAACGTTTACTATATATTATATAATGTTGTGGACAACAGCACGTCAAGGTGCATAGTCATGTATTCCCAGGGAGTTGAGATATTCCTCTCTAACCTAATTTCTATACTAAGATCGGAGGCTAGGATACGTATCGAACCCAGGCTTGCCATGTACGAAACATTGCTCTAGCTCTACCTAATATTGATGACCACCTATGAGAAAGAGCAATGCATTAGAAATCAAAGTTTTGTGTCTTAAGTCTACTGTATGAAAAAGATCTTCTCGAGAGATATGCTTATAAGCGGGATACAAGCAAAAATATGACCGAAATCCCGAAAGAGCCGAGGATACAAGAGTCTAATACAGCGAAAGATAGAGGTAGCAACAGGTACCAAATAGTGTCAGAATATCCAAGATAAAAGTCAAATATATGAGTCGTATAGCAGAGTGTAGAAAAAGCATAAATAACAAGTCTGGAAAGTAGAGTTAGCAACAGTCAAAATAGAGCCGTCACAACAAATAGTAACATGTATAGGCACGAAATACGACAAGAGAGATAGCAGAGATCAATAATATATAACTTATTTTTTAATTTTTGAGATAATTAAAGAAGATAATTGTCAATTGAAATAGGACTACGTCCACTCAGACTCATAGTGAAATATAACACTATGTCTTAATAATATAAATCAAATTAGGTTAAACTTTAATATTTACTCGTATGTGGAAAGTAATATAAGTCACCTCTTCATACACTATGATATACATCAAAGATTACATGTAAAATAGTGAGTACGTAAGAAGGAAGATGGACAGGATATTATTTAAGACAGTCTAAAGTTGTAAATCCTCAGTAAAACTAAAGATAAACAAGTAATTAACATGATGAAATTTTGTATCAAGTAGTAAATATTTGAGTCACTCAAAGTACATCCTCACTAATAATCTACATAGTCACAGGATAAGATTATTACAAGAAGGGTATAGCTCGAAAAGATCACTACACAAAATGTGTAAAACCCTTTTGCTACTTATCATCTAAATTTATCATATTTTCTTCTTTAGAATGAATACGTGACTCTAATATCTTGTGTATTTGTATTATTGATATATATCTTTTTTCTACTCGTGTGTACACATCGTGCTAAGCTATCTGATCTGTGTGTGAGTTTTAAAACCCCATGTGGATTAGTTTTCTCCACTGGACATTGTAGAATTAGCATTTAATCATACGCGACTTAAATACCTATAGAACATCTACCTCATGATACCTCTAATGGGATAGTTTAAGTAATTTCATTTTCTTCTCCTTCTAGGATTTCCGTCGGTGCTGGCCCTGTTATCTTGGGGCTCGCGGCTTCTTACTTGATTGCTTTGACTATGAAGATTTTGTGTTGCTGTATGATGAGTGTATGAATTCTGAAGCTGAGCAGAGGCAGTGAGTAGACACAGACAGAGTAGAATTTATGTATTGCCTCAAGATCAATAGACGATGAGAGAGAAGAGAAGCAAGAGCGTACTACGAGCAGTTAGACGACAAAGAGTATTTAAAAATATTGTTATGAGCTAACCTAAATTGAAATATGGTTGACGGTTAGAATAATGAATAATGATAGTATTTTCGTGGCTGATAAAAAGATGTGAGTCGTGGAGTGCATCGTCAACTCACTAAAACATGAAAATATTATTGGAGTATAATATCCAAGAATTTCGTAAGAACGACATGGTATTATTTCTTTAACCATAATAAAAGAGATCTGGAACATAACAAGAAATTTAATACTATCCTCAGGTTAAGAGGCTGATGCACACCATCAGTCGAACACCCCGTTACACGAGATAATTCGCTGTCAATGATACAACAAACCACCTCGGAGGCACCAACATGAGAAGGTCCCCGTCAACTCAAGATGTAGAAGTGAATTGAATACTATAAATTAAATAGTACTATTATATTTATATTATAATTTATTATTAAATGTTTTTAATAATAATATATATATAATATAATAATATTAATATATATATAATTAATATAATTATATAATATTAATATTATATCTATTTATATATATTAATTTATTATATTATTTTATTTATTATTATATATAATTTAATATATATAATTATATAATATTAATTATATATAGTATATATTTAATATTATTAAATATATATTATATAATCTATAGTGCTTTGAAGTGTCTAGAGTCTCATTAAGATTGAAGAGTATATTGTTGTATTAAACCTGATGTTTAAATGTCAATAGTAAGTGAGACTTTGGGTCTGAGAAAAGAGGTATATAGATTAAAGTATTATATTATAATGTGTGCTCGATGGACAATTTTAAAGGGGTGTGTCAGGTGTAGAGATAGAAGTGATAAAATGATAAGAATGAACGTATTAGAGAGTTCGTTGGTGTGAAGAAAGGGGTAATATTAGAATCAAGAATTATAAGTGAAAGTTAATGTTGATGAATGGAAGTTATGGTATTGGAACTAAGGATTGGAATGATATATGTACGGTTGGTGGTTAAGCGTGAAATGTGGTTAGGTGTAGCTGGGAATCGACCGGCTGGGAGATCGAGTGAAGAAAAAAGAAGGATTGATGTCAGTAAATGGAATTCCTAGGATAGGAATAGAGAATATAGTATTTATATTTAGACAGAGACATAAGATAAAGTGTGACATAATATGAGTGAATAGACGGGGTATTTGTGAGGTTGTAATGGTGTGTGCCCAATGTCCAAGGATAATCTCACACATTTGACGAGATGTACCATATACTGTGAGAGGTTCCGTTATCGTGAGTTCCGTGTAAAGAATTAAGCTCTATAGTGATTGATGTTAATTCGTTATAATGTACTGTTATCGACTTAATAAAGTTTATACTTGACTAAAGGTTATATTAAAAAGGCTTGAGTAAGACTGGGCTTTACTTTTTCAGACTTGCAGTCAATTCTTCCTACTGATACTTTTCCTGTTTCCCCTAAGTAGTATAATTTTAACGCAAACCTTACTCCTACAATGATCTTTGTGGCATGAATGAATGAGTCTAGGGATTCATATCAATTCATTACAATCTATATCTAATTACTATCTAATCTTATTTATATATATATATATCTTAATATCTATATATAATATATATATATAAATATAGATAATATATAATATTATATTATAATATTATATTTATATATATATAATATATATATATATAATTAATAATTGTTGAAAATATATCACTGTATATATAGTTACATAATCTATTATTGCTTACAAAAGTGCATATACAATTCATTATCTAATTAGTTACTCTTTAAAAAGAAAATTTAAGAGTAAAAGTAAATAATGAAACTTGTGTTATTCTATTTTTCAAACTTTTATTTACTCAAAAAACTTTGATAATGTTGACTTTTAATTTCTTATGTGCAAATTATGTAGCTTAAATCTGCTCTGCAATCTTTATTTCACTATTTTATTGTGAAAATTCATTTTGTGTTCTGACTCCATCTTTTAACGTGATTACACAATTACTAATGAGTTTGACAATTGAGTAATATAGATGTTTAAAATAAAATATATATATTATATTAATATTAATATGTCTACCTACTAAATATTAATTATAGGTTCTACATTATATTATATCTGTTTTTCTCCGGTACTCAGTGAGTATTAATGATAGTTTCTATCAATATATTTTTTTTTATATAGTATTTATTTTTATTATTATTATATAAATTAATATTAGCTATATATATATATATCATCAACTTCTTTCCTTTCCCCAGATTGTGGATGAGGTGCAGGTGAGCAACACACAGGAAACAGAAAATTCAGTAAGAAAACATGAACGTAAGTCGACAAGAAAAGCACCGTGAGAGTCTCAAAATTACCTCTTAAATGAGGACGCCTCAACTTATGGTACTCTCGTCGAGAATGTAAGCAGTTGCTCTATTGGACAGGCCCACAACTCCATAAACACTCAAAACTCCTGCTCGAGTCACGAGCCGTATTTTCACTTCTTCTATCTCGCCTCTGCCACATTCTTTCCATCAATCACACTCCTTTTCCTTAGACATTCCTTTTACTGATTCAATCACATTAATATACTCACGGTTTTCACACAGCCGATTCTGATTCCACACATCACCTCACTATTAGTTTGCATTCCGCTATAACTAACCGACTATCATCTCATTTCTTTCCATAACGACCAATTACCGATCTCATTGTGCTCGTCGTTTATTCTCTTATTTATCTGCCTCTTCTCTCATACCATACACTCCCTAACAAATCTTCAATCCTCACTTTACATCATTCTTCTCACAACTGCTATCGAACATAAGCATTAAATTACATCTAAGCAGATTGCACTTTAGATTCCTATAACTCTTTCATTCACACCCATAAGAGTGTGTCTGCTACTACTGCTACTACCTCCACCTATACTCACTATTACATCACTAGATAGCAACATTAACACCGAGGTAGCAACAATACCCATGTTAAAATTCCATATATATATATTAATCGTATATATATTATATATAGTATATGATACTAAAATATTATATAATGTATATATTAGTATTTAGTAATTATATACATATTATATATATATATATATATATCATAATATATTATATATTATTATTATATGTTATATATATATATATTATATATAGTATATATTATATTATATATATATATATATATATATATATTTATATATATATATTGTAATGGACTGATGAAATCTAACAAGAAGAAGAACAAAAAAAAAACTCAAAAAAAAAAACGAACCAACAGAGTAAAAAGGAAGACAAGGTAAGGTTTAATGAAAATTAATTTAAGTAGTAGGGAGGGCCAATTCTCTTTACAAAGAAATGGAAGAATGTAAGTGACAGATAAGAAGGATAAAGTAGTACGTTTGAAGTTATCAGGAAGTAAGGGAGCCTATCACACCTTAGTTTTAAGAGGTTGTTTTTATTTATTTATTTGATCTTTATAGTGTTAATTTTGTATAAGTAACGTTGATTGTGACGTTATAGGCACCAGTATGGGGACGATAAAACAGTCAGTTTGAATCCAGAGAAGGATCCGGAGATGCCTATCCCAACGTCTTGTCCTGACGCTAGGGACGTGTCGTGTACGGATCGATTTTGACTCATTGTGTTCCAGCATATTATGATGAAAGAAAGTTATTTCCACTTTACTGGTTAGACGAACTGGGTCGGGCATCTTCTCTTTCGAGGACGTTATAGGGCACGGAAGAAAGTATGCTTGGATCATAGATGGAAGGCAATTATACTTGCTAATGAAAGTTATTACTGTTGATGACATGATCCGTAAAGTTTGTTAATAAGATCTTTTTAGTTTAATTAGGTTAAGCCGACTTTGGTCGGTTGCTTGTGCAAAGGTATGGAGACAAAAAAATTCCCAACCGAGAAAAAAATTATAATATATAATGTTTAAATTTAATGTTTAGTTATTTTTTCATTTGTGAGAAAATATTTTATATATGTTCGTTTATTGAATTGTTTAGAAAGCAGTGAATACATTTTTCTTATTTATTTGATGATTATATATGTTTTACTTCCGTTTAAGACGAATATTTTGAAAAGGTATTTTTATAGTATGAATGACGTATGACGTCACAATTGTCATTTATGAGTTATCATAAATTTATTGACATTATTACTGAGTGTCCTTATACATATAATCTACTTGTCATGGTGATAAGTAACTATGGTATATTAGTAAAATAAGAATTGGTTAATGTTTAACGTTTATCTTTATTTAAGTAAAGTCATTGTTTTGAAATATATCGATTATAATTTTAGTAACTGATTGTGTGTCTTAAATGAATTGAGGATTGTTAAGTAAATTCAATTTTTGATACGTGATATTCTGACGTGAGGAGTAGTAAAAGAAATTATGTAGCTTACAATTATGTTAGATATAAATTATGAGCAAGAGTATAATCATAAAGAGTTATATATAAATCCAATTCACAGCTCATACTAGTTCTATGCACTCGAAGAGATACACCGCATTGGAACTGTCTTTTCTGACAGGAGTGAGGACAAGGGTGAGGGTAGATATAGTTTTATCCCATACTCACCTGATTTTAGTAGGGGAGGGGAACTCGAGGAAATACTCTATCAGCTGACACACCTATTTACAAGATAAGCGTGAGGTTATATTTAGTGAGTAAGATCCCTCCGAGGAGGAAAGAGTTTACCTTACCATTTGTAAAGTTATACTCACTCAGCATACGAGCTCTGAAGATAGTAGTATAACACCCTGAACTCACGCCATTTTTGCGTATTTACCACTCATTAAGGTATTATTATGACAAAGTTACTTAACGGTTACACGAACGGGAGTCGGATAAAAAAAATTTTGTCACAATTGAGCGCTTATATAAGATAAATAGTTAATGAGAGTATATAGAGTGAAATGAGATATAGTAAAAGAAGTAATAATCATTTATTATAGGCAGTATAGACCTGGGTATTGGTTAGGGAGTTGTAGAGTTAGGGTTATGTAAGTGTTGTTTAAGGACCTCTAGTAGAGCTAAGTTAGGTCCTTCAAACGTTTTAGGTCTTTTGAGACAATCATTCCCGTTAAGGTGTTAACTACATACTTATATAATCCTGTGTTATGCTGATTAAATCTTATATGCTTTTCTGGTGTGAACATTTTTCACTAAGATAATTTCTTATTGATGTGCCTCTTTGATCTGCATTTCTCATGAACCACTCAAACATTCTTCATATTACTACACTATAAATTTTTTCCATTAGATACTAGGTACCTATTACAGACATCTCAATTTGTTACATCTAGATAATATATATTCACATTACAGATGGATATCATTGTACCCATTAATCTCTTGATAAATCACACACACTGAACTGCATCATAGACACCTCACCTTCCTTAATCCCATATATTAATTATTGAATTTTCAAAAACGCGCAAAAAACTAGTTCGCAACATAATGCAAACAACAAAAATTAAATTACTTTTGAATTACAATTAGTATAAAGGCCATAAAAATTTTATTTTTATTAAACTTATCGTTTCGAATTAGTTACAGTTACAATTTTACTAATTTACACTATTTAACGTGTAGCCGTCAAGGTTGCTCTCTTCTCATTCTCTTTCTCTCTCTTAGCTCTCTCATCTCTCTTCTCTCCTCTCTCTCTCTCTCTCTGCTCTGACTATTATATATAATTATATAATATATATAATATTCATATATATATTTATTATTATATAATATTAGTAATTAAATATTAAAACATATATATTATATAATGAGTATTAAATATGTACGATGTATGAGTATTAGGGTGACCATGGTTTTTGAGGTACTATATTGAATTGGATTATTTGATATATGGTACGGGTGAGCTATGGGTTTTATAGTTATTATAGTTTCTTATGATTATTGCGAATATTCTAGTTATAGAGCTTACATAGTATTAACTGTATATATAGTTTATTCCACTATATTTATTATATAATAATATTATTATATATATATAAAATAATAATATTCATATTTGAGTTGAGTATCGTATGACATCCATGATCAAGAAATTTTATAATTAAATATAGGCTTTGATATATAATATATTATATTATAAGCCAAGTAAACTATATCTATAAATGAAGTAATAGTAATAAAAGTAGTGATAATAAACCCATTTTTCTATCCTAATTTATATAAATATATCTAATTATATAATTATATTTATATTATATAATTATATTTAATATTATAGTATCGTGATTATTAAGTATCCTCATGAGTATTTTTATGAGATTATTAGTAAAAACTTACCGAAGGTGCAGATTTAATGCATAT
Source organism: Trachelipus rathkii (assembly GCA_015478945.1). Lineage (NCBI taxonomy): Eukaryota > Metazoa > Arthropoda > Malacostraca > Isopoda > Trachelipodidae > Trachelipus > Trachelipus rathkii. The sequence continues at coordinate 25,216 of JABUQX010085480.1, forward strand.
AATAGAACCATCACAATTATAGTGAGATCGTATGCACATACGGTATTATAGTATATAGCTTGTGATTATATATTATTACATTAAATATTAAATTGTAATATTATAATATTATATACGCGTTTATCCGTAGATATAAAAGTCTAATATATTTTGTTTAATGACAAAAAACAATTTGGAAAAATTAAAAGGTAATATAAATCATAGTTGCCCAGTAGTACTTATGTGTCATTAGATGAATTCTTCATACGTATAAGTTAAGTTAATAGGGGAAATAACTACTATTTTATATATAAGTAACTTACAAATAATAAATAATATAGATATATATATAAATGATAGTTTTATATATCATCCTATTACTTACATATATTATACATTAGTATTATAATATACCTATTTGTTATTTAGCAATCTCTCACTATTTATATTCTAATCACTATAATATGAATTAAAGATCTTTACGGTACTATAATTATATTTTTTTAAATAATCAATTATAACTTATCTAACCGTGTCATATTATTCGAGTTCTATTTTATTTCTATTTTCTTTACTATTACTTTTACATTTATGTTATTATTATTATTAGTGTCACTATTTATATTATCAATTATTCAGCTCCTAGATTATACCGTTATCACAATTATAGTATTTCATATATATATACTATATATATATATATATTACACTATATATAGTATTTGCCACTATTTTATATAGTATAGTAGTATACTATATATCATTATATATAGCTTATATTATTTGTCTTTCCTACTACAACATATTATGTAGTAAGACATATTTTACTACCGACTGTTATGACTCAATAAATTCTTTATAATTTTTTTGAAATTTAATTATATCTATTAAATTTCATATTTCCTACTCATAGTATTATTATATTATTTAAGTATACTATTCATCCCCTATTATATAATATGACACGTATATATCGATAATATTTCTAGAACTACATATCAATATATAACTATTAACTACCTATTATATTTTATCTATTTCATTGTATCACCAATTATTATTTATCTAACCACATACTATAATATTGATAAAACACAGTTCACAGTTGATATATAGCTATATTTAAATTCTACCCTTATAAGAAAACGTAAGTAACGTAATATAATTAAAACACGAGTATATATTTATGAAGACTGGGTATTAATATATGACATCATAGATGTAGAGATATAAAAATTATGAGATAACTCAGAGTTATATACTGCACTCAATCCAGCTATCTATTTTGAATCGAATATTTAACTACTACATATACTATATTAAATATTATTAACATTTGGTCATGTGTCGCTTTTCTTACGTTTACGTTCTCTGGAGAAGTTTTATTAATAGCTTAAAAGTTTTAATTGGATAAGGCATCTATTTTAAAGAGAAAAATAACGTATTACATTGTTTTTCTAGGAAATTATGTATTACATTGGAAGTAAACCTACAAGGCATGTGAATATTCTACTTCTTTTTTATTTTATTATATTTTTAAAGTTCTTTCAATTAATATTTTTATATTAATCAGATGAATAAGGAAATTAGAAAACTCTCTCTCTCACTCTCTCACTACAACTAGGTCTTCTCTCTTTCATCTCTCATCTCATCTCATATCGTCTTAAACTCCTCTCATCAGCACTTGTTGATGGGACGACCTCTTCTTACTTTACTGTTAACAATCTTTATCTTTAAATATAAATTTTTTATTTGTATTTGTGTCAAGCTGTTTGTTGAGAGCAATTTTTCATAATTGAGTCAAGTATTAATGCTAGTAAGTTTTTACATGGGCAATCCTGCCTCCCAGCGCGCACTGAGCGCGCATATTAGAAGCCGATGCGGCTTCACGAGCGGTCTGCTGTGCAATCCATGCAAGCCCTGCCGGTGCATACAAACCCTATCGTATTTGAGCATTATCTCGTATTTAAACCTCTTATATCCAAATTATCTAATAGTTAAATAAGTTAATTTCTCATATAACTACTATAAATAAAATATAATTATTTTATTGATAAATGAAAATTAAAAATATCATTCCCTACAGAACATGGCGCGCTTGAGTTTAAGCTACAATTAGCATTAGATAATTAACGAAGATTCTCTTATGTCTTTTTCGTATTAAATCTCTACGTTTATTTGAATTTTCATACCATCCTGTCTTTGTCTTTAAGCTGAATTCTGTATTCTTATCTGCTCAACATGTCGTTGATTTTAATTTAATCTGTAAATATATATTTTTATTTAAATTTTGTTTTTATTACCTATTTATGAAAAAATCAATTCATTCTGAATTATATTTAATTTTTAATTTTCACTAAATATATCTAAATATGCAGAGAGTTTTTAAATTAAAGAAGCATAGAAAAGAAATTAAAAAAATATAATATAAAGATACTATTTAAATAAGATAAATGTTTTGTTTTGGAAAAGAAAATTGAGGAAATTGTCTATTAAAAATGAGTGTGTACTCTATATACTATCGTACAAACGATGTACCAGTCTATTTTTTGTCGATTTTTATGGTTCGAAGTGCTTTGTGATTTTCCCAGTCAAATGCGCAGAGGTAACTCAATAAGTTTTTTTTTTTGTTTGTCTTATTTTAAGAAATAACTTAGTTAATAAAGATGCGAATGTGGAAAGAGTTCAGGGATCATCTCGGCTCCTCAGTCGGGGACGACGGGGGGCTTCTGTCCCCTCCCGTCTGTCCCAGTCCGTTTACGCGGACGTTAGCTTCCATGAGGACGATTGCGCTCTTCCATAACTCATGTGCAAGAGAAACATATTCAAAAAGTTAACACTTATTTTCATACCTTACATTTTTCTAGAAAGGTGAGAGTGAGATTGGAGTTATAGCTAACACGCCACACTGCAGGGATGCACAATAGGATTCTGCGATTTGCGATTTCATGACCTTTTTATGTAACTTCCTTTTAAAGGATAAAATACCTATATATTATAATATATATATATATATATTATATATATACTATATTATAATAATATATATATATATATATATATTCTTATTATATATTTTATTATATATATATTTTAATATTATATTTATATATATATTTTATATAATATTCTTGTTATATTAAAGATAAATTTTATGTCAGTTTTTAAATTAAAATCATACTATTTTTAAAAGATTTTACAGTACCTAATTAATATTTTTTATTCATACAATTTTTAAAAATTTAAACTTATTTTATGAGTAAGCTTAGATAAAACTGATATAGAGATTCGACACATGAAACTTATAACATTTAATATTACTATTCATATCACAATATATCGACTTATTTATTAAATTAAATGGTAAACTCTTTACACTCACCATTCGCCAAAAATTTATAGATAGTTAATGGGGGTTAAGTTTCATTTCCCCTGTCTACCAGTGAAAGAGAATTGTATTTATATTTTCCTTCATATGACCTCTGACTATTTGCCTTGAGAAACGCCAGTTCACTTTCTACATATCTATATTATTAATTAAATTTACTTTATTCATTTATTATATTTTTTGATTATCAATAACTATAATTTTTACAAAATGATTAAAAAATCATGATTTTCATAATAATTTTAATTGCATCTCCTCGAACCAGATTACATAATGATAATAAAAATTTAAGAAGTTAATAATTTACATTTTTAAAATCCAAACTCATTATTCGTATTTTGTAATGATTCAACATCATAGTTATAACTTGGAGCCAATAGCTCTCTCTCTCTTTCTCTCTCTCTCTCTATTTATTTGTTTTTCTCTATCTTTTTCTCTCTATCCTTACCTTTATTTTCTTTGTCTCTCTCTTCTTATTTTTATATCTCTCTCCCTCTTTCTATGTGTTCTTCTCCTTATCTTTCTTAATTCTTTATCTTTTCTTCTCTTCGTCTTATTTCATTCATCAGTAATCTTCATACTTTATACTCTCCTCCTTTCTATATCATATTTCAAACAATTTCTATCTAGTAAAATTTCTTTTGAGTAACTTATTTCATCGTCTGCTAATCAACTTAATATCTCTCTTCTGACTAGTATTCCATGGGTGGCGGTGGCTCCACTTTGCTCTTCTCTCCAATCTTCTACTACTTTGGGTTCCTATCCTTGTGGTTTTTGTTCCCCTTGTTATCCACTGCGATCCATGACTTCGACGACGTGTCGAGATACAGTCATATATTATATAATATCATATATATTTTATTATAATGATATATTATATATAATACATATACTTATAAATATTATGATATATATATATATTTATTTATATATATTTTATTATTATATATAATATTATATATATTATATAGTATTATATATATTTATATATATATATTATTATTAATATATATATATTATATATAGATATAATATATATTTATATACTATTTATATAGTAATATTTACTATATTAATATTATATATATATTTATTATATTATATTATTTATTCATTATATATATATATAGATTATACTATATATATATCTATTACATATATTATCATAATAATATAAATTATAGAGTTTAATTATATATATATTAATATATTATTAATATTAATCTTAATAATTATTAAAATATATATATAGTTAATATATTATATTTTATAATTATAATATTATTTTATTATGTTGATATTAATTAAATTATATTATTTATATATATATATATCTTATATATATTAATATACTTATAAGGATCATTCATAAGCATTTGACTCCGTTAATATTAGAGTTTGGTTTGGTTATATTGGAG
>JABUQX010085481.1:0-7500 GCA_015478945.1 Trachelipus rathkii
GTTATATATAAAATATTATATTAAATATATTATATATATATATTATATTATATATATATATATTATTATATATATAATATATAGCTATATATATTTATATATATCTATATTATATATATATCATATATATTATATATATATACCCATATATATATATATATCTATATATATATATATATATATAATATATATATAATATAATATTATATAATTATATATATATATTATATTCATATATATATATATATATTTATAATATATATATATATATAGTATATAATATTATATATATATATATATATATATATATATATATATATACTATAATATATATATGTTCATATATATTATACCAATAATTATACATACATAATAAATATATATAAATACTATAGTATATCTATATAACTATATATCTATATATGATATACTATATATATATAATTATATATATATAATAAATTTATATATATAGTATTATTATATATTAATATATTATATCTATATATATATTCATATCTATATAATATAAGTATATATATATATATATATATATTAATATATATATATATATTATATATATATATATTTAATATATATATATATTATAACTATACTATTATTATATATAATTTCATATATATATTATATATGTATTAGTATAGTATATATAATATATATATAATAGTATATATATATATAATATATTATCTAGTAATATATATATATATATTTATATATTATATATATATATATATTATATATATATTATATTAAAGAGGGGATGCTGAAGCCGATGTATAGTCGCACCCCTGCTCCTGAAGGTAGTTAGTTATGACATGGTGGGAGGGTAAGGGTTCTTGGGTAGAATTATGTATCTTATCATATCGATGATTTCAGACGGGAAGAATTTTTGTTTCTTATTGCAGGTGTTGGGTTAGGTGGGGTTTTTAGGCAACTGTTGGATTGTTGTCGAGGGCAATATTGTGTATCTTTGTAATTTAATTCTATTAGTAGATGAGGTTAGAGGAACCAAACTGTTGATGCTCATAGTTGATTTGTAGTTCTTGAGAATTGTTGGCATGTAGTTGATACCGTAATTGTTTTGTCTCTGAATCTGTGTTGATGATTAGAGTTGCGTAGTGCATTTAATTTTTTAACTTGCTGTTACTTATGATGTCTTTGAATTTGCGAGGTGTAAGAAGTGAAGTTGTTATCGAGCATTATTCCGACTGTTTTAGGTGTTTTGTTTAGGAGATGAAGTTATTTAGAGTTACTTGTGGGTGAAATTATGATTGGTGTTTGTCTGTGGTAATATAAGGTTATAGAATGAATTTCTCGGCATGAGGCGACATTCTGTTTAGGTAGACCAAGCTTCTAGTTTATTTAGCGTAATTCTGGCGAGATTTGGGGCTGTGGGTATGAGGGGTCTGTATCGGTTATGGTTAACTGTCACCTGCATAGGTTATTAATTTTGAATTGCGAGTTTGAGGGGTAGGGACATCAGCTGTAAAGAAGTTAAACAGGAATGGGGACAGGATACCTCCCTGGGGGACTCCCTTTCTTAGTTTTACAATTTTAGAGATTTACAGTCTGCTGGATACCTTAGCAGTGCGTCGCAGATAGTAGAAATTGGTATAAGACATTTTTTGTTATTGTTATGGAAAGGTAAATTTTGAATTTTTTTTGAATGAATCTGTGTCTAGGTACTGTGTCGAAAGCTTTATTGATATCAATAGCCAGAAGTATTGTTCTGTGGGAAGGTGTATTGTTCAACATGTTTACGATGTTTTGTGTGCTTTTTGATAGGCCTATTGAGGTAGAGTGTGATTTTTTAAAGCCTTGTTGGTGATTTGGAGAGTGAAATTTGGGTTGTATTTTGGTGAGTATGATTTTCTCCATCTCCATTAGTTTGCACAAGGAGGGGAAGAGGAATATTTGTCTGTATGAAGAAGAGGGGTTGGGATCTTTTCTGGGTTTTAATCTGGGTATGATAATTGCCTTTTCCAGTGTGGAGGGATATAGTAGAAAATATACATTTGATTTGATGAAACATATTATGTAAATATATTATATATTTGATATCAGTTGGTCCAATGTGTTTTATGTGAAGGTTAGAGATGTTATGCGGGTCAGAAGCTGGGAATTTTTTTTAAAGATCTTGATAAGTACAATTATTTCTTGTGTGAAAATTGTGGAGTTGGAGTTGATTTCTAATATCGTTTTTTTGAGCTTGCCTATTATTTTTCTATGATTATTTGCGTGGTAGGTTTGTTAGAGATATTGGAATAGTGCTGTGCAAGGATATTGCAGCGCTGTTTGGGGAAGGAAGGGAATTTTTTTTCCTCTTAAAGCTTCATTTGTGGGTGGAGAGTTGTTTTGGGAGTTATGGAGACGTTTCATTACTTGCAATATTCTTTTTTCTTCCGCTCTTCCCATAATATCAACTTTTTTTTTTTTTTTTTTTTTTTTTTTTTTTTTTTTTTTTTTTTTTTTTTTTTTTTTTTTTTTTTTTTTTTTTTTTATAAAGTTGAAATTTTAGATATATATGTTACTTACTTTATTATGTGTATTAGCTAAATTATATACTGGTTGTGTTCACAAAAACTGTTTCTCTGTTTTATCAAGTTTACAGATTTCAGATGTTAATGAGGGGTTGTAATGTTTTCTGTGGACTTTCGAGCAGTCTAGCAGTAAATGTTCTGTGTCGTCAATGATCAAGGAAGGACATCTTATCTTTGATATATATATATAGATATATAATATATATCCTATATATATATCTATAACTTTGATATTCAATTTTTTAATATACTTATATATATATTATATAGATTTATAGTATAATTTATATATATTTATATAATATTATATATATATAGTATATATTATATAGTATATATTATTGATATATATATATTATATATATATATATATAGTATAGTATAATATATATATATACTTATATTATATATAGTTTATATATAAGTTATTGACAAGATATATATCATATTATATATTATATATAATATATTATATATATAATTATTATATATATATATATAATTATATTTATAATTCACTCGGCGCCCCCAATGCCAGTATATATATATACTTTATATAGTATCTATATTATGATATATATATATATATATATATATATATTATATATTATTATATCTAGTATTATATATAGTAATATATTATATAGTATATATAGTATATATATATATAATATATATAATACTATTATTATATATATATATATAGTATATATATCATATTATATTAGTATAGTATATTAGTTGCATACATTATTCTGATAAATTATTTTATATTTTATTATGTTAGTTGAATAGTTACTCTCCTTCAATTTGCTGTTATTACGATATCATCAAGACAGATGAAATTTGAATAGGTTCATCACTGTTGACTTAAGTTCTTTTCAATACTACGAAAACATTAGAAGAGACGCAACGAAACGCTAACTAATACATATATGTTTTATTTAATTTCTTAGAAATTTATATTATTAATGTAATTATAGTTTAGAACTATGGCTATAATGACTCAGTGGAGTGTGATGGTACATAGGTGGCACGTTGCGTCACTTAATGTGACTTAGTGGAGTGTTAGTACAGTGTTTTAACTGCAACACTGTTTGACGGAAGTTCGAAAGTCCTTTATAATGTAAAATTTTAAATAAACCACAACACACACACACACACACCTACAAACATAGTTACAAGTTTATCTATAAGTAGGGGGTATATGCATGCATGTGACTGCTCAACCAATTAATTAGTCTACTCAAAATGCATATGTGCTGAAATATATTATATATATAATCATCTATATAATATAATGTATATATATTATTACTATATATATATTATATATACTATACTATATTATATTATATATATAATAGTATATTATATATATATATATACATAGTATATATTATGTATATATTAATATATATATATATATATTAGGTATGAACTAAAGAAATAGGTACCTAGCTAAATGTTATGTAATTTAGCTGTCTTTCATTTTCAACATATTTTAATTAACTTTTAATAATAAAGGTAGTATTTTAATTCGAAACTGCAAGCAAAATTTCATTGAATTTTTTTTTTTTTTTTTTTTTTTTTTTTTTTTTTTTTTTTTTTTGCTTGTTTTTCACTGTATCTAAATTAACTTTTATTGAGACATCTTTTTTTTAACACATTAAATTTTTCATAATTTATAATGCAATTATTATATATATTATTATATATTATATGTGTATATATATATGTTAATATATATAGTATATTATGATAACGTGTAACAAAAGTATATATATGCATATATATCTTATATATATATTATAATATATAATATTAGTATGTATAGTATATATATAGTATATTTATTATATATATTTTATATTTTTAGTTAGCTATATATATATATTATATGTATAGTATATTATATGATGTACTCTATAATTATATACTGGGTATATTATTGTATTAATGATGTATAGTATATATATGATGTAATGGTATATACTATTTAGTATATAGATATATTAGTGCATATATAATTAGTAATATGATTTATGTTTTATTTTATTAGTATAATATTATATATATTATATATATTATATATAGTATATAATAGTAGTAGTATCATTGAATTTTATTGCTTTTATTCCTTGGGTCATTAATTAATTGATCGATTAATTAATTCATTCGTTAATATAATTAATTAATTAGAAATTCATTCATATTCATTCATGATACACACCACATTTTTTAATAATAAACTTAAACGTAATGGACATATTTAATTATTTACTTAACTTATTACTATATTAATATACTACTTATATATATATTACTATGTATATATATATAATTATATACTATATAATAGTATATTATAATAATATATATTATATATATATTAAATGATAGTAGTAGTATATGATAGTATTAGTATTAGTATTGTATATTCTATTTTATATTAGTGATGGGTTAACGATATCGTCTCGGTCAATTCGTGCATCGGCAAAAAAATCGGAATTTTTTTTTTACAATCGTCCCTATCGTTCATCGGTCATCGGTCAAATTTAACCGAATTATTTTTGCCAAAGTATGTTTTTAATTGAACTTAAAGTATGTAAGAATTTTGTAATATAAATATTAAGAACTCAATAATAATAATAATAATAATATTATAATAATAAATAATAAATATAATATAATAATAAGTAGATAATAATTAATAATAATATAATAATAATAATAATATAATATAATAGATATAAGAGGTAATAATAATAATCCTGAGGATGCCTCGAGTTTGGAGGCGAAATATTGCAATGCTGTATAAGCATTCGTCTTCCTACAAAGCTCTAAGTCACTAAAGAAAGTGATCTCGGAGAGCAGGAATCAATTTTCTTCTTAAAGCTTCAAGATTGAAAGAAGTTCGACGAAGGCGACTCTGAGGAGGAAACGATCCGACCGCTCTTATCCTTTGGAACGTCTCCAGGATGGCTGTTTTTGTGAGAGTTTTTTTCGGATTTTATGACACCCTTACTGAGAAGTGGACATGATTTTTTCTTCTGGAGGAGTTTAGATGAAGTATTTTCTGTGGTGTGTTTTTTTATAGAACTTTTTTGACACATATGTGAAGTTACTTTTTATCTTTACTCATTACAATCTAAAAAAAGCTTTGAGAATGCAATGGATCATTAACTTTATTGCACTCAATTATTGTATGATCTGTTTTAGGTACAAGGTTAAATTACAACTTTTTAAATACTTTATTACGCATCTCCCTATTGGAAACATTTCCATAAATTTTACATTTCGTTCATCGATTTTTTCATGCCTCACGAAACAAAGTTCTTGGATTTAATATAAAAAGATCACTAATGCTAAAACCATAGATGGGAACGATAATGAAAAAAAATGTCAAGATAACCAATAAATCGATAATGAAAATCTCATCATCGATAATATTCAATAACTATCGATAAATTTATCGCAGATAGGTCGATAACCGATAAATCGATAAATCCTCAAATTTTAAACTTTCGTAAACATAGAGCATAGAGTAAGTGATAATGCTGATAAAGAAAGTTTTTTTCCGGTATTGTAAAAATCTTTCATTGATAATTCCTTTAGACTATTTGATTTTACTACAGGCGTAGTAAGGTAAAATAGTTTTATCTTACCATGTTGTAACTATTTTAACTTATAAAGTAAGATAAAATAGTTTGGGTGTCCACAAACCGGTTATGCAGCATTTGCATGTTCCTTTCAACATATGAATGTTGAAGCTTTCATCTGGCACTGAACTCCTCTTTGGCTTTTGTAGATTTGTCTACCAAAAGAGAACCACTGCCCTGGGCGATGATACCAAAGGTCTCGGCGATGGACATCTGTCGTTGCTTCTTGCTGGTTGACCCGCCGTCTGAGTCTGACTTACCGGACAGGCTCCTGCCGCGACCGCCAGTCCCAACATTGGCCTTGCAAACTTCGTCAATCTGTTTTGCCTTGTCACGATGAATTCTGTTGAAGTGGCTCTTCAGGTTGGCCTTGGTGTTCTTGTTCACTTTCACCTCAGTGATCTTGGGGAGGCAGATCAAGCACTGAAAAATGTAGCTGTCGCCAACTGTCTTCTTGTACTTCACCCACTTGTCAAGGAATGGCAAGGTTGACTGAGGTTCATCCTTACTTAGCACCAACCTCAATAGACTTTGCTGAGTCTCTTTGGCTTGATGCCATCAAATTCTTTTGCTGTCATCACTGATTAAATAGCTACTCCAAAATAGTAAAGCACTACTACTGCTGCTGGCTGCACTGCACTACTAAATTATAATAAAAATATTACCTGTTAAGATTTAAGAATAGGGTTAGAACAGAGTTAATTAGAAAATTACACATAAGTTAAGTGTTCAAAAAGCTAATAAACGCGTAAACCGGGAGCGCGCAAGAGCAACTAACACCTCCCTACCTGACAGCTAGTGAGAGACTGAAGCTGAGCGAACGTACATGCGCATGATACGATTGTTGGTGGCATATGGCTTTCAGATCATCTTGGAAGTATATAATAAGGTATCGATTATTATCTAGTTTGGTTCAGCAAAAAGCTCTGCATCACTGATAAATGATGTAACACTTACCGACAACAGATAATCCAATAACGCTGGTATGATAAATTATCGCGATGTACCGGTCAGTGATAGCGCCCACCGCGGCAAAACTATTCAAGATCCAATATTATATCCCACAACTCTACATCTACTTTACCAATTCTTTATTTTTGTTACTTTATAAGTGATCATGGCTAAAATTTTTGAATGATCTTATGAAGTTTTTATTTTGCCTCTAAAAATCAAAATGAATGTAATATGAGCTTAGAAAATTTAACCAATTGTAATATCTATTATAGAAAATTCAAAGCCAAGGATACATCCTGAACAGCTCCTAATAAAGAAAA
>JABUQX010085481.1:15000-42500 GCA_015478945.1 Trachelipus rathkii
GCCCCACATTTGCTATGAATAATGGTGAAGTATAGCATAACAAGTAATGACACGAGTCGAGACCATCGAATTAAGAGAGGAGGGAAAAGGGTCACCCGAGATAATATAGACATGAAATTAGTTAGAGGAAAACATATAAATATTTTTGGCAAGGGGCTAGAGAGATTTGTCAGTAGGAGAAATATAAAACCGTTGTGCCCAGTTCTGCGTTAGTTTCCTGTTGATGCTATGTGCTCCTGCGCCCGCACTTAATTAAACAAAGTTTGATGAACCAGAGCCAATTTGAGAAAAGAGTGTGAATTAGTGAAAAATTTTAGTTTTTTGCCCGATGGATGAGCTGCGAGTTATTCCGACAAATGTGATCACACTTGTCAATCAAGCCAAATTTGACTAGAGTTGTGATATGAGATATAAATTGAATTTAAGAGTCGCCTGTAATGCTTCCGCATTATGGTAGTAGAAATGTTTATGTGCCCAGAACGAGTATAATGTTAAACTTTCCTCAGCTGGCACGTCATAAAGTGTGACAGCTTGAACTATTCGTAACATCTAAAGTCCTTTAATATTCCAAGGATAAACCAGGCCTGGTATGCTTTACAAGAGGATCTAGAACGCCGTGTTATGTGTATGAGCTTGATTGAAAAGTGAGAGTAAAGTAGTCGAAGATATACCGTAAAAGAATGTATACAAATTCTGCTCTATTCGCAGTAGGTGTTCAAACACGAGTGATACAGCTTATCCACCAAAGTGACCTATGCCGAATCATTGCTAACTCTTGATCTTGCTATAGCGAAAGGCGATTCTCGCTGGCAGTTCAAAAGATGCCTAGCCTCTGTTTAGAAGCAATGTTACGTCAAATCTCAGCCTCCAATCACCCGATCAAGGTACCTCAGTAGTCGACATTGGAATATACATGAGCGTGCGACTATATAGCTCTATAGTAGCAGAACAATGTGAATACCGCAGAACGTCCATAGATATTAGTTAGATATGCACTAATATGTTTATGGTGTCGCACGCTATTTACTTCGGAATATTGAGCTCACGTGAATATTTTAGTTGTCATATGTAGAAAAGATATGGTAGAGACATGATATAGGAATGTTGGATGGTTGGTATTAACCATCAGTAGGCCTCCTCAAAGTGGTGTGCTTGGATCATTGTAGTGTCAATTTGATGGGGTTGGGGGGGAAACAGATTCTTAGGAATATAGTTAAAGTCTGCATAGGTTCTATTGATTAGTATGCTCCAGAGGGGGTATTTCCCTTTTCTTTTATTTTGGAAAATCAATTACGCCATGCATGGCATGGCCGCAATTCTAACGGTAAGCCTGCGCTCACCAACTTACATATTCATCGCCTTCTTTCTCTCCGATTTGAGTGTGATCTCATAGCCAATTTCGTCCATGTACCTCTGCTTGTGTACATTGAGGAATATTGGATGTTGCCTAATATAGAGAAAGACCATACCAAGCTTATCCTCTCGCGTGAAAACTTCCAATTTCGAAATTGAGATATTGATAACCTATGAATATTTATTATTTTCCCTCCCGGTATATTACTACTATTGTTACATAAAGTTTAAATGATCCGATAGGTCAATACGATGTATTCAATTAAGTTTAAAAGTGCCCAGTGAAATTCAGTGGTATTTTAACAATAGACTCTAGAAAGCGTTTTCCATTACCCGAAAGAGTACAATTAACTTAGCACGCCAATGTCACTAAGAATTTATATAATAGTTGGTTAGTAAAACCTTACTTAGTATGTACCGAGAAGAATGAAGATATACTGATGTATAAAGTCACAATCAGTGTGAGCATCTATTTAAGATTATGTTTCATTTCGTGTTACCATGAAGAAGTGTTACTATAACTAGGTGTAAAATTAATTAAAATTGTTTTTATCTATTAAGTAGGGGCAACTGAATGCGCAACTACCTTTCATGATCTAAAATTACTATCCTCGCCCAAAATATAAAGAGTTTCATTAAAATTATATATAAACATATAAACGAATATGTTATGTAGGTGTGTAATTTCTCATTATGCCATTCTTTAAAGTGTAACTAAGAAGAACAGAGGTTATGCATTTGAATTAGGGTTTTTTATGTGGTTTAGAGTTTATGAAATATGTTGTAATTCCACAGTATATTGGCTGAAGTCTCCAGGCATGTTCTTCCCCTTAGCAGAGTTAAGACAGTGTTTTTATTTGAAATAATATATATATTTTGAATAGAAAAAACCCGCGAGCTCAGAAATACTTCAGAATCTAGACATCTCATTAGTCACATCGACCATAATTAAGAAACATATGTTTAGAGTACAATAAAACAGAGATAATAACCAAAAAGAAGAAATGGTGAATACTAAAATCATTAAGTAAACAAGGAGCGTTAAAAATCCTACAGCGTAAATTAAAATATTAGTTTACACACCACAGTAAAATTAATTATATAATAACCCTAAAATAAATATAAACATTAAAAACAATTAATAAATATGAGTCTAATAAAAATCGAGACAACCACAAACAGACCATACAAATATAACAACTTACGTATTCTAATTAACTAGTAACATAATTATAGTTTTAGAAGAAATAGATCAAGCTTAAACTAAATAGAAAATAAAAAAATAAGTATAAACAATATCTTAGACACACGGATTAATCTAATATGACCTAACCTATCAATATAAACTAGTTATTACCGCTACTCTTACTAAAGTTTTATTACCTTAATATAAATAAAAAAAAACCGGTATCACAAATAATACATTCTCTGCACTAACCAACATGAAAAAACTACACCACCTTAAAAGCCTATGATTACAATAAACCTTTACTACACTTCTCATATAAATTATAATAAATACCTTACTATATTTACCAAAATTATCAAAAAATTATAAAAAAATTTATAAATAACTACGGAATACTCTACCGTTCATTTCATAAATAAACTCCAAACTTGTAAAGAAAGCCTCGACTCGAACCTACTTTAATCCAAATCTGAATTAAATTTCACTTATGTCATTTTACAATTTAAATAAATCCTCTTCTCTCTCACAGTGTAAGAGAGCAATAAGTGAGAACACTCTTAAGAGAAATTCAACACACCACACACTTAACTGTTACCCTCCACAGATCAGAATGCGTGATTACATTACAACACCTCTAATAGACAATAAGTAACAATAGAATTAAGAGCCTGTCTCACTCCAATATCTTTGTTTGGAGTGTTATAATAGTAATTTCACGTTTCAACCGGGGTGTGATCTCTAGAGACCAGTAACAATTTTGATGTAGCTCTTTGCGTAAAGAGCACACAATCTTGTTTTCCCGACAGCTATACTCCTATCGAGAATATATAGAAGCAGCTATGTGTGATAGCTCATGTAGTAATGGTAATTAATTACCTATTATCTCTTATTACATGGAATATAATAGAGATTCTCTAGTAGGATAGTGTATTTCTTGTTAAGGGGATCCACTCGAGTTAGGCCCATTAATAATCTATAATATATATATAATTTAATATATATATATATATATATATATATATATATTTATCGCCTTTTATGTGCGGGTGGCTCTTGAAAAATTTCTCTAACAGGGGATTCTAAGGAAACTCTTGTTGAATGGGGGATAAAGATGGTCAAAACTCTTTTCTCCTACAGGATTAGAAGGAGTTCTTTGAAGTTATTATCTAGGAGTCAACTGTGAGCTCCACAAAATCACTGTCGGTGAACTGAAAATCATTTTCCCCGCCAATAAATAACATTCCGCCCTAAACTATTTGCTTCTATTATTTCATTATATTAGAACACTCAAGATTAGCACATGACAATCCTTTAATTCTTTTTAATCATGTCACCAGATTAATTTTAATATTCTAGATGATAAGATGTTGTGGTGGAAGGTAAATAATTGTAATATATGGATATATAGTGATGGGTTTAAGAAATATGAACGGTAGTCGACGACTGGGCCGCACCATTATAAAGATCCGCATTCCGCGTCTATGTAAGCTGGTCCTGCAGGGATTGTAATTGCCCGCGCTATCGTTTTATGTAAAGAAGTAAATGTATGTGATAAAAAAAATAAGAAATAATATGAAGTGATAGAAATATCGCTGTATAGGAATTGAGATACTGAACAAATGAAAATGTGTAAGCTTATTATCGACTCTATATTCAAAATTCTCGGACTGACTTTGATCTATGCGCATATCACTCTCTTAGCGTTGTGATCAAGATGTTCCTAGACTCACGCTCCTGTGTGCAATTGTCGACTTCATCACTTTGCCATCTTGCGACTTAATAACAATGCATTTGCGCGAAACAAAAAATGCTTGGATCCATTCCCAAATCGCTTCAATATAAAATCTCTATCTAATATAGCTGTTTCCTCACTGTGGCAGTTCTTTATTCCTTCTAGAAATTAACGTTTTGACATTTTCCCTTACTAATGGCAAGTGTAAAATGTTACTCAACTACTTGTAAATAATCTTAACAACACTGCCATTAAGCCATATCATAATAAATCTTATTCTCCGTATATGAAAATCTCCATTCAACTGTCATAAAATATCAACATTCAAGCGACTAAGTCTTGATCTAAGCTTGTTGGTTCGTTCTCGACTGACCGCCTTCTGATATATATTACTCCTCCATTAATTTCTATGACATCTACCAGGAGCGCATTTTTTTTGAGGACCTTATCATATGTCTGTGTTTGCCAAATCGAAACCCATGATTGCATTTGGACGTGCTGTGTCCCTCTCTTAAAAATTTTTTCCCCCTCATTATGACCACAGAATTTCGCTTTTATATTATTACACCGTTAGTGGCTAGAAACAAAACAACCGCATTTCCTGCCGTTTCTGATGGAAATTAATGAACTTCATACTAACTGCAATCTATGCGAAATTTAAAACTTACCTATCTCTCTTATCCGATATATGATCTCTAACGCTTAATACTATGAGGATTCAATTAGGTCTAACACGAGACAATATTCTTATAGACGGTTATTAAATCGTCACGGGGTACTGTGTTGTTGCAACGTTGAAAAATATACGTATCAAATATGGCCGAGACGAGGACCAATGTATTTAATTCTCCATTCACATGTAAATAAAAGTAGGAGATAAAACTAATGATGCGTGGACTATATAGAACAAAACGGTAACTTCCCTCAATACAAGCCTTATAATAACGTTATGTGTACCACAGTATCTTGTACTGGTGAAAGATAGTCTCTAACACAAAGTCCTCAACATGTTTACGTGATTAAAGATAACACTACGCATTAAAACCGAACTTCCCGTATCGGGAATTGTACCTCAAAAGCATGTAGTATTAGAGAAAGGAATGCACTAAGAAATAAAACTCACTCTATCTCAAGAATAAATACCTGCCACCCTAGATAACAAAGCCATTGATAGATGAGTTCCTCTATTCACGAACTTGAGTCTGTAAAGATCTCTATAGAGGAGATAATGTTCCTAATCTTGCACAAAGCTTGTGTGGAGTAAAACTTGGCAAGGAAATAGCTACCCTGTAAAGAATTGCCCCCTCTCCCTGAGCATGTCGCTCCTAGGTGTCCTCCCACCAATGTCCCGAGTGAAGCTATTTTAACCAATTTGCTGTGTTCCTTACTAAAGAGATATGTACGAGAATAGAGAATACACAAGAACGACTCTCAACGGTATCACGCAAGACCATATAACACTCTCCCGCGAATTTTTTCTCGAAGCACAAATACCTCGTTCCTATATTTTTGTAATTCTCCGATTCGAGGTACTAGCTAAGAAAAGTAGTGAGGAAAATAAATGTTCCTATTTCCGTAAAATTCATCTATTCAATTCTAAGAGCGAAATGGGAAGCTCGAGATAAAGAGTATGGGGTGGAACTGTCCAATATCGCAGAACCCGCAATGTGCCTTCGAATTCCCTGTCTGTACTGCTGTTATACGAACTCTCATTTGCTTCATTAAGGTGCTGTCGGACTGATATACAACAATGAACGACTAATTATTCTCTATTTACCTAAATTTATTTGACGAGGTGGTAGGTGAGGAAACGAACTATTCTATACCACCCTCTTTGCTGTTCTTAATCTTGTCACCTGTCCGCTGCTACTTAGCGATAAAGCATGGCATGATCATATACACTCCTATTTCCCTTAATCTAATCTATGCAGTACATGAAAAAATTCGTTTATTGACTTGTGTAGCATATAATTTATTCATAATAAACATACTATAATTATAAAATTGTTATATATATAGTGGATAGGTTTTTTGTAGGTTACTCACTCTTATAGACCATTTACACTAATTAACTACCTTGACAACCTTTCATTGTTTCATTTTAATGAGGTTATAGAATCTAAAATGATATTATGTTTATTGTCAAGATTAAATGTGTATTAATTACATTACCTTTAATTAATGAAAATATTAATATACTTTTTTTTAATGATATGATAGACGTTAGGAGGTATGCATAGGTGCTATATTATCTTATCAAAATAACTGGTGTTACGTAAATAGTGTTCATTGACCCTTTTTATTAAACTATATGTAGGAGAAAAGACTTATTAAACAATAAGTCATCTAGACTAATCAGATACAGTCTCGGATGCTTATTTTTCATCCGAAGTATAAGAGCAACAGAGGCTGATATTATACTGTAATGTATGGTCACCTTATATAGCTCAAAGAATGGTTTTCTTAAATCTATTGTAATAAAGTGACAAACTAACATAACAGGTCACTTTTCGTTATGTGAGTATCTGATATTCTTTATCAACTTAGCCTTACTTAGTAGAGTACTGAGCTTAAATGAATAAAGAGTGAATAAGGATACTTCTTACTTTATTCATCTAAAATCATCGTGAAGGCTGTGATATATAATCAAATACTATACACTAAATCCCATACTACTATAACCGTATATATATTATAAAGCTAAAATATGATATAGCCCGTATAATTCTAATCGAGATTTCACTTTATGCCTAAATCTCAGGGAATAATGATAATACATGTGCTGTTAACCTACCAACTTATCTTTAACGTAGTCAAAAGCTCTATTTAGTTATACGAAGTATATTTTTTGATCCATATAAAATGGTAACAATCTTTCTTACAATCATATAATAGGTACTCATGGTATGCCAACTTACTCCCCGAGTTCTCTATTAGTGAGTAATGCGGATTAACCACGATAGTGATAAATAGAATACTAAGGAACTCTACTACTCAGTAGTACACTTCTCACAGTGCATCGGTTCAAGGAGTGACTCCGCTTAATATTCATGTGTAAATCCACACTCTCGACCACCATCACTCCGCATCCGCTGCGATGCGAAAAAAATGGACATCTGCTGCATCACTAATATATATATTGATTAGTATAGAAATGCCTTAACCCTTCTCTATCTTAAAACCACTATAGTTAATATACTAATATATAAAACGAATAATAGATTTATAAATGCTAACACTTGGTAACTCAGTGTTTATTATACCCTAATACTTGTTTTCTCTAAAAAAGTAATAAGGTTATTAAAGAACTTTTCTCAATAATATGTATCTAAAGTGTTTGTTACATTATCTCTTGACGGTTTACTAGCACTAGTAGAACGTCATCTTAAGATATTGCATTTAGTTATATAGCATAACGTAGTCCTATAAGAGTAGTGATTTAGTGATCAAATATCTACTTATAATTACATCGATGACATAAACAATACCTAGTAATAGGTGACGTAATATATTCTTAATATTGAGCCTCCAAATAACATCAAGTCAGTAAAGTGGTAGTGAGCTACAAAAACAATGTGGATATTTCCTTGTTACTATATAGCATATTAGTCACTTATAAGCTAGTTTCCTTTTCGACTCATCGAAGCGATTATAAGCTAATTGATGAGGTCTTCTTGAATATTTAGAAACTGTTGTTGCCTCCCATAAGTGGAGTGATTAAATAATATAATCTTCATATTAATTAACTAAGTAAGGGTTAGTGAGAATAATCACTCAGTCTATATTGAATAACTCAGCTGAAATAGAGTTATAATAATATAGGTAAACGTATTCGATTACAGGACTCACCTAAGGTTTTGTCTTATTTTCATCTATATAGCTAATACTAGTAATGTTTATGATGACTATAGTTGGGCTATGTTAAACAATAACCTTGATATTTATCCCTATTAGTTCGCTCTCAATTGCACGCATCGCGTACATTCGTAATATTATGATCTATGTGCTAAAAAGTACTTTATGTGGCTCAATACTATACTGCTTTACGAAAAATAAGTACTTTGGCAATTTTGAGAGTATTTACAATCTCAATTTACTGAGCTGTGCAGACAGAACAGCATTTATCTTCATCGAGTGCCATATAACATTATCAATTAAATCCTATCTCACAAATTAAGCTTATATTTCGAGCAAGGTCTTGTTTAAAGTCTATATATATGTAAAGATCGGAATCTCTTTATTATCTTACTACTCACATGAGTTAATTCACGTGTAGAATCACTGTATATCCAGATAGATACTCGAAAACGGTGCAAAGATTTGGACTGCTGAAGAATTACTCAGTTATTATTAATAATGAAAATCTTTCAATATAATATTGCTGCTATAAACTTGGAGAGAAGCTCTCACTCGAGTCCTTCATAAGAGGTAGCTGTGACGGTACTCATCATTAATCACCTAAATCGTATATAATGAGTGTATGGCATGATTTAGCAATAGTAATATTATTTGTGCACTTTTACTAATTTAATGACTTAAAGCATTAAGTACTTCTCATTTCAGGCTGTTAAAATAATCTTCGTACTGACTCAAATACCTTTGCTCAAACTCTTTAATATAGTTCATTTAAATTTATTAACCGTATAAATCAATTTTAATCTCACTTATCAGGCACTACTCACGTAGAAAAGCTCACATGAGTAGGTAGATAATTATAATTGGATGGATAAAAATGATACTCACTAAATTTGGTTGTAAAAGGCATTATATATAAGGGATTAATATATTGAGACACACGTCTCCGTAGTAGTTAGTGAATTAAATATAAGTTGATAAAGGCTCAATAGGTAAAGGTCCAGGTGGTAATACCTATATATTAGAATTAATAGAGGATGTAGGTAGTGTATTTTCCTTGCGGATGAGGACAACCATAAAAAATAAAATGACTTATCCCTTTCTGATTTCTCTTGGGATTTGGTACCTGATTGTGAGTGAGTACGTTAACTCTACTTCTGTCTCACCCCAGCAGGGGAAGTTTGTACCCCTACAGATCTGATTATAAGGGTTTCACAACTGGTACGGTAGTCCTAATTGACTCCCGTTATATTATATCATTTAGTGTGGTTTTTTTCTTAGTTAACCTATAGTCACCCACTTTATTATATATAAATATAATTTCAATTCAAGAGTGAGAGAGAAAGATATCAGATATCAGGGTGGCATTTGGAGGTGGATATGAATAGTGTGACTCGGAACTCACAGCTATGCCGCAAATTACGAGACCATAAACGAGAGTAACCATCTGTCAGTTAAGAGACAGGATGTGTATTGAAATAGTAGATTTTTAACATTGGTTAAATGGTGAATGGTAAAAGCGAGTGTCACAAATGACACTAATGAGTGCTCTTCTTCTTCAAAAGAACTGCAAGTGACTGATTACATCCATTGCAACGGGTTTAGAGCTTCCAATTAATGTATTAAAAACCCATTTGGTTTGCCCCAGCGGCTTTAGGAATTTTTCTTAAAAGAATGCAATGTGTCTGAAAGCGGTCGCCGCGCCGATTACAGAGCGAAACTCTAACTTGAGCAAGGAACCTAGTGTTGGTATAGAGTGATGACGCCTCGATCAGTTGTTGGTGAGTGGGACTCACACTCACAGCCGAACCTCTGGTGAAGTAAATAAGGTGATGTAACCAATTTTATCGCCCTAGATAACAATATTATATTCGATCATCCGCTCACTCTCGTCTCGGACTCTCTCGCTATTACCTTGTTTCGCGCTATAGTCATAGACATTTGGCATAAGTTTGTGTCTCTTTACAGAAATAATTATAGAACTCACCAGAGAGAATATGTTAAGCATTATTAATGTTCGCGTTAATCACATTAGGCTTAAGTCTCCTGAGATATGTTATGTGAGAAATAAAATGGTGGAACCTCCCGCAATACTAATATTATATATCGATTTAACTCACACGGAAAAATTTGAGCACTAACAATATTATTGAAAGGAAGAATTGTGATTAAGTAGATAGTAAAACCTCAGTAGAGAATAACATAGGAAAAAATAGTATGAATATATGGCAGACAAATAGATTCAGCCAAAACATAGTGCATAAGTACCTACCCACACGGATAAAATCAAATGGTTGGCCATGCCCGGATAACGTGTGGAGAGAAACGCATGTACTACACCTTTAAAGCACAACACACGATAGAGGTGGCTTCTTCTAACTAATGAGACACTGAATGAGTGTATAATATCGTGAGCAATAAAGAGAAGCGCCAATTGTGGTATCTTGAATAGATAAATGAAAAAATATCAGAGGTGCCAGTGTTAGCAGAATTGGAGAGATAGAGAATACGATTCCCATTTATAGGATAATTGAATACTGCAATTATTTGTTACAAATACTGAAACAAATGTGCAAAAAGGTTTCCAGAAAGCTAATATAAGGTTGCTAGATCGGTAATGCGATAAAGTGGAAAAATAATTAATATAATGTGCCTTATTATATAAGTTCAAAGTAGAGATGAAGCGCGATAAGAAATGATGGAGATGTAGAGGAGATAAGATTCTAATAAGTTGATTTTTATACTGGCAAAGACGTATAGAGAATCAAGAGGAAATATGGCTATAATATAAATGGTAATTATAAGCATAAGAATGTATAAGATTTATTGTGTGAGATCAATACAGAATATACAAGGTGATGAAAACGGTGGAATACTTAGAGAACTGTTTAAAAGTGAATAATGTGAAGCAGGTGATATTGAGAAGTATGGGGTGGAGAAGAGATAGTAAATTGAAGTGAAGATGGGTGATAAAGGTAATGATGAGAGGTGGAGAGATCACTAATAGAGAGGCAGTTGTGGATTTAAGGTGTCTCTCATGAAAGAGCAAATTGAAGTATATAGGGTGGAAAGATGGTAAATAGAATTACCCATAGAACTTAATAATAAGAGGGAAGAAGACATAATGAATAGATATTCTAGAATTATTGTTCATATAGGTGTTATGGAAACTTAGATAGCTAGCGATATATGAATATATATAGTAAACCAGAGGGGTGGGGAAGTCAATTCAATAGCTTTCCAATTATATAAGGGGAAAAGAAAAGTAATATAGAGGTAAACTAAATGTAAAAATAAATATACAGATATATAATAATAATATATTTATGGAAATATTCTTGTTTGTGTACCCTACTTGGCAAAAAAATATATATTCAGATAGAAATACTATGAATAAGTAAAGCGCTGAGAATGGTAGTATAGAAGTACCAGAACTGTGGACGAAGCTAGCAGCCCTACTGAAGATATATTATAGTAAAGAAATGAAGCACGTCGGGTAAATTTCATTTAGTGATTTCTAAATGAATATGTTAAGAACGATTCAATAAATTTAATGTTCCTTAAGTTTCTTAATGTAAATAATAATAATAATAATAATATAATAAATATAATAATAATATAAAATAAATTAAATAAAATAATAATAAATAATAATAATAGTAATATAATAATTAATATATAATAATATAAATAATAATAATGAATAAATAATTAAATAATAATAATTAATAATAATATATAAAATAATATAATAATAAATAATAATAATAATAATAATAATAATTTAATAAAATAATATAATATATAATTATTTTATATATATAACTAATATAATAAGTATACTTAACAATAGTGTGTCAATTAAAGTTCCTAATAATAAGATACATAACTCAGAATAATACTTTCATTACTTATATACTCCTCCTTAACTCATGGTGAAAAAACAATAATCATGTCACTTCTCAGAATAAGTGAGGTTGGTACCATAATGGATCCGGTGTGAAAATAAACTCTAAAAGTAGGGAAGAGTTACTTATACAAAGTAACCATCCATGTGTGGAGTTTCAAAGGTATAAAAGAGCGTACGTGAACTTTCTCTCTAAGACGTCAATTTTATACGTTCGTATATTCTATTTTAATCCTTTGATAATGCTTAAGGAAGGAAAAACTAATATTCTTTGTTGAGATCCATTTTAACTTCAGGACTTAAGAGCATTTGTTATTTGTAATATACTTTTATATTGTTGCAATATTTCGCCTCGAACTCGATAGGCATTAATTACTAAGGCATAGAAATGTAAATATTATAATTTTGGTATATAGGGAACGGCTATTGTACATGTAAATAATATTTTAATATATGTTGTTTTCAAGCTGGAAAATAATGAGATTTAGTTGTAATTCTGATGTAAATAAGTGCACATACACATATAAACTAATAATCAAAATTTTTAAAATCCGCGCAAATTCTCTTCAAGACGTGTCCATAATAATAATCCTCTTATAACATAACAAAACAAAGGGTAGAATTGCATTGCATAAGGACTCTGTCGCATACATACCGTCACGTGAATAAGAATAACTAACTCTCTTCATGTTGTTCCTCTATTCCTTTGTGCGCATGTGTTGTATTTACGATTTTGAGATCCAGAGTTATGCATTGGGCCCTTTGCCTTCCTGGTGAGAATGCCTGTGTATGATCGTTGATGACACCGCGCGGAGTAGGCTCTGCTGGCCCTGGAACATGCCTCCCGAGGTATGCGTGAGCCCGAATTGCCCTTTGAGGAAGGTTGGTGGAGTTATATGTAACTTTTTTCTGTTGCTCTTGCGTGCGGGGTATCCCTGTCTCTCACTCTTGTCATTTACGGTATTTCTCTCTGGTCTTACCCTCCCTATCAATGACTGTAACCATTATCTATACTAAACACTCAGTTTAATGGGACAGCGGGTGCGAATGCCATGTCCAAATTACCTATTCAGATAAAAGTGTGAGATAATCCAGCTCTAAGATCTCTATCTTAATACTATTCTAGCGCCTATAGCTTATATTACTCACTTGTATTCTATCTAGGTATCATTATTGAATACTCTCTCTATCTCGACTCTCACTTCTATAGGACCATCTGTGAAAACTCATTCCTGCAAACGCCAGTTTAAGGCTTACTGAGTAATATTTATGCTCTAATGCATGGTATCTACTGGCAGAATTAATAACTTTTCCTAAATCCTATACCTAATTTATTGTTAAATATATTTTTTATGCTTCTATATGAGATAAAAATCTTACGGGTATGAATGACTTGACTGTAGCGTGGCGCTTGGATAATAACCCAAAAGCAGTTGACAGGAGTATATGGCACGTTATAAAATGTTCACCTGCTTCAATCCCTAAAGCCGTCTCCTCCTTTGGGTTTCCTAATTCTATTTAGTCTTCTCTATCTTATTTTTTCTCTCTATTAGAAGTGTAACCCCCTTTAAACCCCCTTTATGTATCTATCTTTCTTATCAAAAATACGCATTCTTATTTCCTAGTCAATAGTGAGTATGTAATTCCTCAGTAAGTAACAATTCTGTCTTTGATCCTTTACCACTTATATTATTTCTAAACTTTTCATTATGATTTCTTCTTACAACCTGCACCTCCTAACTCAAATTCACTCATATGCCTCGATGACTCGGATTCTTACAAATCTACTAAATATAAATCTCTAGCGCCACCTCTTTTACTTCTAGAATATGGCCTCTCTTCTTAATCTTTTCCTGATTATTTAATCCGTTAAGATCTCGGATAGAATTTCCGGTATATGTGTGTGGTCACCAACCTATGTGATAATTCATTAATCTTTAAATAGTCCACAACTTATATCTAAACAAATCTCTACTTCTCCAAAACACTCTATTTTATTAACTTTTCCTACAACTGAAAGTCATAAAACTTGATATAACTCTTTCCAGGTTGACAATATTAATAACAATCTCTTTAAAGCTACTAATAACTATAAATTAATAAAAAAATGTCTTACGGAAATACCTCTCGTCAACAACGCTATTGCTAGGCGGCCGCAAAGAAAACTGAAGTTCTCTTTTATTATGTTACAAGACTGCGTAGACTTATCTTCCTGCTTCTCAGTGATTGCTATCTCAAGTCTATAATTATATTATATACAAAGTGTACTCATCCGCCCAATAGTATGAGTTAAAGTTACTGCTCTCTATAGTAATTGTGAGGGGTGGGATTATTTCTTGTTTACACCCGGTCTTTTTGGACAAGGTCGAGTATATTACAATATAGGCCATAAAAGGCTTTTATAACCTATTCTTGATACTTAAATCTATAGTTCATCAGGGGACCCTCTATTATTTGTGGTCAGCTTATGATGTGTTTGTAATGCTTATATCTCTATATCACTATATAACTATACTATATTAGCAGCGGCAGGCTTCACGAGGGAACTTATCACTCGTATATTATACGTATCCTACCACCTTATTACCATACCACCTCTGTAGCATCAAAGTTTGAGGTATGCCTTGTGATATCTGCGTGCTATATAACGAATTATTAGTATTAGTTTTGATCAATTTAGGTAAACTTCATGAGCTAGTTTTCGTTGTGGTGATTCCTTCTTTCCCACCACCCTCTATTCTTGCTAATGGAATTTTCTTCGTTCCTTATCTTCTTGATTTCCTGCTGATAATATTATAATTTCTCCTCTACTATTATGTAAATACAGACGTCTAGTCGAGATTTAAAGGATGTATCGAGTTAATGACGATAGAAAATTTAAGATGAAAAGCCCAAAGTATAATTCTTGCTCTGTTGAGTACGTGATACCTTATATGAGCGAATACTGAAAAAATCAAATTCACTACCCAACCTTCTCTCTGTTTCTCCGTACCAATTCTCAACATAAGGAACATCTGCCCGTGACTATATGATTAATAAGCGCGTTTTGACATTCTGTTAAAATACTACAAGGTAATCCTTGAGTGTAGGTCAGATATAGTGATGGCGAATGTACACTTTAATTCCTATCCTATCACCTCATCACCGAACCCATATCCAACACTATACAGCTAAATATCTCACGAAAACCCTACTGCCTACAAAATAACCTACATCAATACAAATACTCTGCGCTCCAAACAATTTTCTGATGTATTACTCTACTGATGCGCTAGCAACCACACAACAATTGTTGACATTTTAAACTCTACTAAAAATTATAACCTTTAGAATATCTAGTACTCTTCACACTCACAATAATAATTACTTACATCTATAAGCTCAATTAAATACTCACAATAGTCAATATTAATCTCATATACAATAAATTGAATAATAAATTCAAACTAATCTAAATCACTAATCCATATTACTAAATACAATTTCTCTAATAATAATCCATCATACACAACAACTAAAAATCAACAATTATCAATATACCACAATCCATTCAATTTTAAAATTAATTACCGTTTCCTTTCATCTATTGATTATTCCAAAGTCTACAGTCGAAAAAGTGCATAAAAACTCAATAATAATTATTGCCCATTAATTCATAATATTACAATCCAATCTATATCACATCATTACACTCTTAAATCATCTACAATTTTTCCTAATAGCACTATTTTCAATATGCCACATATTAATCTAATTCAATAAACATATATATATAATAATAAATACTTCTCTCAAATTAGAACTAGTTAAAATCCCTTGGTCGATTATGGCGATCACGACCTTCTCCGAGGCAGCATTAGCATTCCTATTTTAAAGCATTTTTGTCCCACATTTTTCCTCACCTTTGCTCGGTGAATGTATAAAGAGAAATTAAGTGGTTAGTGAGGCATTCCAGTCCCTACCTACCAACCGTCCCTTTAGTCGCCTTATCTACGACACGTGCATAAGGTTACAGGAAAAATTTATGTATCAATATTATTTATTTTTATTTACCTACCACACATATAGGGATATATAGGATTAGGATTCATGTAATAAGGATTGTATGTACAAAGAATAGGTTGTAGTGTGGATAAATACAGTATGCGTATATGATATGTGGATAAAGGTTGATTATTATGTTTCTAAGAATATTGTCTGTTAGATGTGAATTGAAGTATTTTGATACGAACGTGACAGTAACAGAAAGGCGCAAACCATTATTGGCATTTAGCTAAATGTCAATAGCATTACCATTAAGCAGAATATTATTATGGTGGGTATAATAGAATTTATAATTAAATTAAAACTATTGTTGCTATGGTTTTTGATATAGACCTGTGTTTAAACTGGGATTAAATTTTTTATTACATTATTAAATATATTCTTAATCACTTGTAGGAAGCCTCTTATCTTGGGCCCTTTCCTTAGTGATTTGCTGTTGAAAAGTAGTTATATGATATATAGGACGGGTGAGAGTATATATACAGATATTGTTAGTAGCTTTACTGTGAAGCGCACTTGCCGTACTTTTGAAAGACTTTATGTCCCCGGATTCTGGCCTCAAAAGCCCGTACCCCGAATCAAAATTGTGATTGAAGTCAATATTTCCTCGGTTGAGTGACCAATATCCATCCCTTTTCAAAGGATGATCCCCATTAAAGGATTCGTATTTGTGAAAAACAATTATATTTATATATTTATATATATTATTTATATATTAATATTATATTGCAAGAATTTAAATTATCTGCAGTATTACTTGATTATTATATTGAAAAATTGTATATAAAAGGGGAGGATAATCAGCAAAAAATTGCTCAGATGACGATTTAGAAAAAAATAATCATAAGACGATTTTATACATGATTGAATGTATAAGATTGAATAGCAATATATATTAATTATATATATATATATTTTATATATATTATAATATTATTTTATATATGTTATATGTATGATATATATATATTATATATATATTAAATATTAATAATATATAATTATATATATAATTATATTATATAATATATATAGTACTATATATATATAGTATATATTATATAAATATATATATTAATATATATATATTATTATAATATATATATATATCATTATATATATATATAAATATATATAATATATAAATATATATATATATAATATATATATATTAATTAATAATATATATTATATTATATAATATATATATATAATATTATTAAAATAATAATATATATATATTAATTATAATATATATAATATATATAAATTAATATATATAGATAGAGTGAATGAAAGAGTAAAGGAGAGTGAGAGAGGAGGATAGTAATTATCTATCGATTATATCCAAAAGACTTGATAAACTCGAAATATCAATATTATAGGTCAAGTTACGAAAATAGGTATCAAGTTTATATTATACCTATATATATAATAAAGTATATATAATCATTATTATAATAATATATAATTAATAATTAATAATATAATAATATTAATATAGATAGATATATATAATATTATATATATAATTTTAAAAAAATATATTAATGTATTTAAGATACAACTTGACTTAAATTATATTCAATTCTAAATATAAATTAATATAAATATTTTCTCAATATTCTCTATTCTTATCAAATCTGAATGTGGAGTGAATATGTAATATATAATAGTTATATATAATGATAATTTCAATTCATTATTATATTAATATATAGTAAAGAGTACGACATATATCAGCCCTAAAAAGTTATAACAACTCACCTATATAATAGTGAATACGACCACTCTTATCTGTAAAAGTCCTCTCTGCTATCCACTTCAAATGTTGCCACTGTGAACCATAAGGGTTCCTATTTTCTTCCTTACTACTGCATAATTGTTGTAAGACTTGTTGCTATTGATAAAATATTGTTGTGCACAACAGAACAATTGGTTCCCTCTAGAGAACGGTGTTATGGGTGTCCATCTTCTGTGATTCTATATATCCATTAATAACCCTATATATACACATAAAATCATATGACATGTGAGAATTATATGTACCGGTCATTATCTAAGTAAAACCGATACGAAATCAAGTCAGATGTATATTAATTGAACAACTTAGCCCAGAAGGTAGAGTAAACCTAAAGACAATTTAACTCGAGTTTAAGTGTGAAAGATATAAAACAATATACCCATAGAATGCTTTTATGTTATATACCTATCTGATTCCTAACTATTCTATGACAATACTATCGAATACTAATTTGGACAATTGTAGTTAATAGTCAGTAAGAATTCATTATAAATTACTTTAACAAATTTATATATACTAGAAAGAGAAATGAGTAGTGCATACTACGTCTTTTTTACCCTACGATAAGAAAAAAGCAAAATACACTTCTACTATATAATATTAGACCCATGTATCTAGATTGATAGCATGAGCTCTTCCATAACCCAAATTGGTAAGAATATTGTTCTGATCCAAAGAGCTGGCGAACCAATATTTTCCATTCTTCCTCTAATCTCTTCTTATCCTATTATTTTACTTGCTGCATTCATCACCATTCCTCTCTCCTCCTACTTATCCTACCACTAGCTCATACTCTTGCTGTAATCGGGAAAATATTATCCCTTGTTATTGATTGCATGTGTTTGCTCTAACTAGATTTAACCGGGTATAGAATGGAATTGACATCAGCATGCATTCAACAGACAATATGTATATCTATTTAACGATCAAGTTATTTAGTCTAATCAGTCTACATGATTTACTAACTTTAATTTACTATATTATTTATATTATAATATATAAAGTTTTAATAAAATCTTCTCTTTCTCTCCTCTTGCTAAAATACTAATGTACTTTCGCCTATCAATAAATACTTAAACTGGCTGAATAACCGTAAGTAAACTTTTAATCGACGAGACCTTTTAGATGAAAATCATTATTCAGATATCCAAATAAATAATTTTATTTATTATATAAAATATATAAATTAGTTAATATAAGGTTGCTTGTACGTTATATCTCATCTTTATTTTTTTCTTCTCGTTGAGTGTACGTTAACGTCCGTTTGCGATTGTTTATAACACCTAATTTAATCACCAATAGGAAATTTAAGTGGATTGTTCAGTTTATAATAATTTATAAATTATTTTTTGTTTTATTGGAAGATCATTTCATAAAAATAATAATAATATATAAATGGGACAGTAAATCTGAAACAGAATGTTAAATTTATAGTGAATTAGAATTTTCGTCAGAGGATTATAACCATAGTGAGCGAAAATCTAATATCATCCGCTAAGAAAAAAATTTTGCCGGAAATAACTATTGAATAATAGTGTATGTAAATTAAAGAAACGTAAATAGAGAGTTTATGTCTCTAATAATCGCAGCTTACTTGTACATGACGATAAAAATATATACAAAAACATCTTAAAAACTATTATAAATATAGTTAAATGTGCATATACGGGAAAGAGAGTTTGTATAGAAAACACAAAAATTGCTTTGTTTTCTGTCATCATTACAATTTTATATAATATAATGCTGATTAATATGAATTCTTATAATTGCAAATATTTATAATAGTAAATACGATTTCATTATGTATATGTTTAGATGAATCTTATTTGGTAGAGAGAATAGTAAGGCAATGTTGAGTATTACTAATAAATGAATAATATATTATGAGATTAAAAATCAGTCTAATAGTAGAATAAATTTTAGTGACAATATAAATTAATTATAAATATAATGAACTAAAACATATTCATTCAATAAATGCTTCCTATAAATATTAGAAATAATGATCTTTAGCCATAATAAAATAATACGTGAAACCATATTAAACCCTCCTGTGCATTGAATAAATGCATAATGATTTTTTCACGTTGCTATAACATGAGTGAATAGGATGACTATAAATTTAATTATTTCTTTCACTTGTACGATAATTTTAAATATAGAGATGTAAGTCTTCACTGACTGATAAAGCTAAATTGTCATACCTTAAATCATATTTTGCTAAATAATAGATTATTTCTTTTCAATAGTCATCTGATCAAGCAATTTAAGTAATACACATACCAATGAATAATATATTGCCATTAGCTTCATAAACTTGTCTAAAAAAGGAGTTTTTAGATATTCCTTATAATATAGTAGATGAAATAATTTATAACTAAAATCATTCGTTAGCACTCCATAATATTGATGAAATAATCAGTATGAGAAAGCATGTCCACATGAGCTTAAATGACGATCAAGATAGCTATTGTACATAAACCGATTTAATCAAATAATATATATTTATACTTATGCAAATTTTATTTATCTCGGATAACTTTGAGCCACTGCCCTAATATATAAATAACTTAAAATGCAAAATCACGTTTACTTTGTCATGTTAGACGCGGAACATCATATGTTAGGTTAAAACGAGAAACTCGATTAAAAAACATCGCTAGTTTCGATGTGACACTCTAATAATCTTATTAATCACAATTTTTGACTCATATTCAATTTGATAATATAATAATAAAAATATTAAAAATATTTTCATAGAACAAAAATTTCTAAGAAAACCTTAATATTTTTGCTTATAAACACTATTAATTTTAATAACCAAATATAAAATTACATAAATATAATCAATTATCTAACCTGGTACATTACTTAACTGAAATTGATCAGAGTTCCATAGCAGCAGTAGTAATAGTAGTGAAGAGGAATCTGAATGCAGTAGCGAGAACGAAGAAAAGGAAGTTTGCGACCCGATTAATGGTGTAAATGAATATGAATCTTTATAAGGTATATTATATAGTTATAGCAACCAATAAAGAGCGAGTTGCTCAAATATGTAATGAAGTCTTGGTTATATGTTATCGAATGTAGAGTAGCGATATAGTAAACACTCATATGCTTAACCTCGTGTTATGGTGTACTGTCAATATAATAATTATTTTATATCTTGTTTTATGACATTTTCACTAAACTTCTTTACTCATTACTGAATTTAAGCTTATAAACTGTTAAGTAAAATCAATCCTTCTCTAGCATGATTGATTGTGCAGAAAAAATGAGTGATGGAGCCTCGGTGAATAAGGATAGCTGTAGTGATACTAGAGTGAAATAACATCAAATCAGAAGAACTTACAGTGAGAAATACTTGTACAATAGTTAAAATAGTGCTTATAAATTAACTTTGGGTATGAAGGCTTACTTTATACTGCATAAATTTGCTACCTAACCATTTTCGATATATTTATATTTAAGTAATAAATAATTAAAAATACGTAAAAAATTGACCTATATTTTTACTAATTGTGTTCACGTGATAGTATAAACCGTCATTGTTGTAAAATTAAAATCATATCGTAGTTTTGTAACTGACAATACATAATTTAACTGCATTTTGATGAAAACAGTGTAAAATATAGCACTAATGAAATAAAAACTATTATTTATAATGTGTCACATTTCATTATAAAATATTAAACATAAAGGGTAAATCTTACTAAATATGGATACCATCCTTAACATATCAGGGTGTCATCTGTTCCCTTAAGAAACAGACAACTTTAAGTGTATTGATGAGTAGGATTCTTGATTCCCATTCATAATCCTACAACTAACATATTTTATTTGCTTAATTTGGGAATGAGGCAAAGTAATAAATTATCTAATTATAATTTTACTATCCACAAACGACTAATCGGAAAATTGGAATCAATAATTTGAATAAATAATCTAAGGTATATTAATAGGGATGATCGAATTAATTTTTTCAGCATATTATATATATAAATATAATAGCACAACCCGAGTTTTCTTAACTAAATTTCTCTCAAATGCTTTATGTATAACGTAAATTACAGCTTATCGAACCATGGTAAAGTGATCCTGTCTCTGATTCCCTTAGGTCGATATCAGAAATTTTAATGCAAGCATCAGTTAAATATAAACTTGATCATGAAACATGCATTCTCAGGAATCGTCGCGTTTGATACAAAGGTATAGGTTATGATATAATTCGCATTCTTCTATACAAAATATCGAAACTCCAACTGTGACAGTTCCAAAAGAACCTTAATTAGAGCTGTACACATTGTGTCTTATATGTTTACGTGCTAGTGCCGCTGTGACATAATAATTAAGATCAGCTGACGGTATGTTGCTGTTTTATCTCCTCCTGCAAAGCCTCTTTTGCACTACATTTTGATAAAAGAGATAAAATAAGTGCACAACACCTCCTAGAAATTCTAGAGTTCATAAATAGGACGAAAACCTCTTTGAGTTGGTTTGTATATAAAGATTGTTAGAGAGAGTAGACTAAATTAGTAATGATTATTTCGATATAGCTTCAGTAATATCTGCTGATATCGAATAAAAAAAATCACGGCCAGAACAGGAGTTTGTATTATAGCAGTTCGTATTTTTTGTAATTGAAATGACCGGTAAATATGAAAGCTAGTTATAAGTGTCTTGTTAGAATGTCATAGTTCAAAAATTATATATATGTAGTTATTTAAATCTTGGTGATACAAAAGGACTAAAAAATAAACTAAAGTACACTTATCTAAATACCACTGATAGCTATTATGAAAAGAAAGTATTATTACATTAAGTCATATAACAATACATAAGAAATTTATTTCGAACCACAAAGACAATCGATATTTCTGAAGTATATTTCACTAAACAACAATTAAATGAAGTATAATATTACGAATAAGATAATAATTAAATTGTGCTTCAACTTTGAACAACTAAAAAATTATAGTTCTGTAAATAAAGTAATAACCACCACAGACCAATAATAAAGTGATAAAAGTATAATGATTATGCAACATGGTAACTACTATGATTCTAGACCGGTATTTAATTGTAGCCTTAAAACAGACGCAAATCCATCTCTGAATGATGAATGCAATTAGCTATTTCCTGTGGCATTTGATCTTATGATAATTCGGATAATTACAAGATTAGAACTAAAATTTAAGTGTGTTAAGATGTTTTATACAGCCATATTATACTTTCGTTTTAGATGTAAAATCTGCCTTCCTAATTAGATCAGATTTAAAATTAGTGTGAATAATATGAACATAAAATTACGTAAATTGGCCATTCCTATTGGTAAATGATTAAAAATACATAAATTAAATATCGAATAACCACCTTCATGTTATAGTTTATAATTTTCCAAATACTCGTGAAGTCCTTCTTTCCCTCTGAAAAACAGATAAAGTAATAATATAATTTCGCCTAAAAAAAAAACTTGAGATTCCTATGTCTTTGTAAAAAATTTTATGCTATTCCTAGAATATCATCACGTTATTTAAGTGATTATTCATGATGATAACCATATTCTTGAACAAACCTCTTACAGATATAAAATCTAAGGTGATTGAAAAGTAAGATGAGATAATGAGGGTGAGTATTCTTAATTTTACTAAGAATTCTCTGTATAATTACGATCATAAAATGGCTACAAAGTACCTCATTTGATATAAGAAGACTGTGAATATCCCGTATGCTTGATATAGTCAATATAATTAAATAATGTTGAATTAGATATGGAAGGGAATTAGTTTTGGGATAAATCATTAATATTATCTTAATAATATGGAGTCGAGATACAATTGGCTCTATTGAATATAATTTTCATATATACATAAGCAGGTTTAGATATTATCGAAAACTAAAAAACGTTGAGTTATTATGTCCCTATATTAATATACCAAGAGTTTTTTTGATCCCTGTCATATATTTTTGCCTGTAATATCATTATAATAGGGTAATAGGCTTCTGAATGTAGACAATAATCTTGGCAGTAGTTATAATCAGACTCTAATGGATGAAAGGGTAAGTTCCTCTGATTAATATTTACTGCACATAATAATCATAAAAATATTGCTGTATTATCAAAAAAACTTACAATTCTATTTTCGAATGAAAAAATCTATTCTAAATTTATATCGATTCTAGTTTATATTTTCGATTATGATAAACAATGCTACTTTAATATATTTTATCGTAGGAATGCTTCTAGCTATTCAGCTTATGGCTATTGTTAAATTGTATATTGCTACTCTGAATGTAATTATAATCATATAATATATAATTAGTATTATAATTGATCGAAAGCAAAAGTTGCTATCCTTTTAAAAAAATAGATACATTGTCTACTACTCTTGAAGCTTAATATGGCAGTATATTATGTAGCATTTAAATGTCTTCCTCATAAATATCTTTACTGCTAAGTTCTAATATAAACTTTAATAATGAAATAATTAAAACATTATTTTTTCTTATATATATATTATATATGATGCTCTAAATAATCATTAGCTATTGGCTTCTATAATTTAATAAAATATATACTCCTAAAAATTATAAAAATCATATAACATATTTATTATTAAGAAATAATTTTTTTTTTTCTTTGAGAGATATTATATATAATTAAATACATAATATATAAAGTATAATATATATCTATATCATATATTCTCTATGTAGAGACCTTCATCAAATTCTATATATATATATATATATATATATATATTTAATATAAATAATATTAAATATAAACGGGGTAACAGATTAATACAAATATCCTATTTAGGGTATATGTATATTTCCAATATATATCATATATGATGGAAAATCTCTACTTGTGAACTTTCTAATTATAGATAAATACCCTCAATAAGTGTCCCAAGCTATATAATATGAATTTAAAAAGTTTCAAAATATTGAATAATATAATATAAATCATAATCTATAAAATCTATAACAAAACAATATTAACGTTATTAAAAAATGATATTCTTGTTAGAATCCTATTTTAGGAATATTAATAAGTGATAGTGTTCATGTGTGTGCATATAGTTTAAAGCATAGAGTAACAGCAATAATATCGTGTCCTCAAATATCATTCTAATAAACTAAAATAGATCAATGTTTTATTGCAATTATATAGTATTAGTATAAATATGATTATTAAAAATAATGAGCAAATATATCGATTATTTAGAATAAATAAAGATAAGAAGCTCATAATTCTCATTAATAAAGTACTTCTCTTATGACATATAATAGTCCCAGAATTGGTTAAAAGATTAATTTATTTATTTAGTATTGTGAAACATTACTATTCTGACAAAAATATAAATTTAGCTAAAACTAATAAAATTACTATGTAAATTAATAATATAATTAATTATTATAAATCTCACTTAATTAATGGCTTAGTAATAAATAATATCATATAATATATATATATACACATCTTCACATAAAAGCTAACATTTGTTTCTGTAAATTATGATCCATCTTTGCATGCCAAACATTAGGTGAGAACTTCTAAACAAACTACATTAAACTATGGTAACTTGTGAAAAGGTTAATTTGGTATAAAAATCTACTAAGAGTAACTGAATCA
Organism: Trachelipus rathkii; assembly: GCA_015478945.1. Classification (NCBI taxonomy): domain Eukaryota; kingdom Metazoa; phylum Arthropoda; class Malacostraca; order Isopoda; family Trachelipodidae; genus Trachelipus; species Trachelipus rathkii. The sequence goes on from JABUQX010085481.1 coordinate 40,527, forward strand.
ATAACAGTCAAAAACATCTAAATTGTATGATATCTTGATCCTTATTATATTAGCAAAAAATATCTATATATAAGTTCTATTATCACTTTCATATATTATCTCTATAATATTACTATAATTTATAACACACTTTAAAGACTCATAATTGGACTTTATTCAGACCATTTTAATGAACATATTGTGAGGAAATGAAGTGATTTGCACGCGTGGGTCTAAGTTTTACCGTATATATATATATATATATATATATATATATATATATTATAATAATATATATATATATATATATATATATTATATTATAATAATACTATAAATAAATAATAATATATATATATATATATAAATATATAATATATATATATATATAAAAATATTATATGAATAATATATATATAATATATATATATATATAATTATATTAATATATAATAATATATAAATATATATATATATATATAATATATATATATATAATATATGAGATATATATTATAATAGGTCTATATATATTAGCTAAAGAATGGTAAAACCTAAGTTAAGGGAAGTGCCAAATAAAACTAAATATAGGCCAGCAGGAAAGCATGAGTATTGGAAAGATAAGAAGGATATAAAGTGACAGAAATTATTTTAATTTTGAAAAGATAAAGACGACATTCTGAAGTCTATTCTAGAATGTGCGTCTAAATAAATATTTTACAGCATAGTAAAGATAATTTGACTTTAATAGGTTAAGAATTAACATACAACTAAAAAGAAAAAAATATTTTTTTTATCATTCTGAATTTGAAAAATATTATGCAAATAACTTCAATTTTTAAAATGTATTTTTAATTATTTCCATTTGAAAGTTTTGGATGGAGAAGTTGCAAATAATTTTATATATTCTGATAATACTTCTTTTTAGGTAATTTAGAATAAAATTAAATAGAAAAATTGAAATAATAAAGCAAAGAAATTGAAATATTATATAAATTGCATGAAGAGTGATAAAGTCTGCATTTCTCTAAAGCGGATCGATTCATATTGAAGTAAATTATCAATAAAATTTTGATTCTTTTGTTACTGATAGCAAGAGGCTGAAAAACCCCTTCTACCTTATTGTTCTTTTCGTGAATGTTTAGTGATATATTTTTTAGTATTTATCACTCACTCCATATAATGGTTTTTTCATTGCAATCTCCATGCTGGAAATGTTATAGTAATATATATAAAATTAAATAAATATAATAATATAAATATAAATTATTATATATATCATAATATATATTAATATATATTATATATATATATATTAATAATATAATATTAATATATATATATAATATATATATATATATTAATTAATTATGATTTAATATTATAATTATTATTAAATATATATATATAATATATAATATATAGTTAATATATACTAATATATTAATTATATATTAAAATATATATATAATATATATATATATATATATATATATATATATTATATTATATATATATATAATATATATATATTATATATATTATATTAAATAATATATGACTCAATCATAGTCACATTATCTCTCTGTCCCATGAATAAACTGAAGTCATATTTTTTATATCATATGATTATGTTATTCGTAACTTAATAAGGATAGAATATGAATCTGCCTTACGTTTCGCCGATAGCATAGAATATCTTAAAAAGAATTGAAATAACTAATAATACTCTTTTCTCGTATTATACTTTATGTAGTATTCTAGTAATTAGATCTGTGTGTATGAAGAAGGCGAAATATGTGTGAATTGTATTGTAAATAATTTATTAATAATAATAAGATATATAGAATGATTTTGGTTAGGTTTATCATTTTAAGTTACATTATAGGTAGCATAGATTTAATTTTATTTTTTTGTTTTAATATTTTTTTTTTTAATATTTTTAAGTATATGAATATGAACTATTTATATTCAATAAACAGTTTTTATTTTGTA
>JABUQX010085482.1:0-2500 GCA_015478945.1 Trachelipus rathkii
ATATATATATATATATATATATATATATATGTATATATATATATATATATATATATATATATATATATATATATATATATATATATATATATATATATATATATATATATATATTAATTGAGAAGATCACTTCCAATTCTTAAGATAGTTCTATAGTTTGGGATATTGAGTTAAGTGTTTTTGCTGAATAAGCGGATATATATATATATATATATATATATATATATATATATATATATATATATATATATATATATATATATATATATATAAACTTCAAATATATATATATATATATATATATATATATATATATATATATATATATATATATAATATATATATGTAATAATAATATATATATATATATATATATATATATATATATATAATATATATATATATATATATATATGTATATATATATATATATATATATATATATATATATATATATATATATATATATATATATATATATATATATGTATGTATATATATAATCTCTTATTTCAGAAATTTGCTTATGTATATTTATTATTCAATAATAAAAATGGTTCTATACTTCTATAGATAACTATAATTGATTAAATTTAATATCCCTAGAAAAATCATGTCAACTGTCAACTAAACCAAAATCGAAAACACCTCATGTGTTTGATTGTTTTACTCGATCTGAAGATAAAAGTACTTACATTTGTCAATGTGAAATAGTAAACACGGTTGATGGGAAACAACCAGTTTGATTGGTACATCTGCTAGAGTCTTTAATTTAATGCGACATTTAAAACGCTCTCATCCAGGCATTGCTTCAATTGTTAAAAAGAAAGGGGTAGGAAAGATTGTTCAGGATACTTCAACTTTAAAAACTCAGACTAAAGTGGATACCTTTTATAATTGTCAAAAACTTGTTCTGTCTATGTCAGTTGAAAAATTCAATATAAATTGATTATAATGGTTGTTAAAAATAGTCATCCCATTAAGTTCCTTTGCAAGACCAGGATTTAAAGCACTGTGTGGAACGAAATTGGAAGTCGCTTTTGATCGGGAGAATATTTGTAAAATTGTTCTAGAAGAAGCTGATAATCAAAAAAGTAATCTTAAAAATTGCTTAATGGGACTCTTCTTGCATGTAAAAATGAATGCTTGCACACGGCAAGGTTAAATTATTTTGCTATTAATTTTAGATATGTGGGAGAAGATAAAAAACAATGTTACTAAAACGTTAGCAATAAGAGATAATAAATCGCAACATTTCAGCGAATATAATCAAGGATTATTGACGTTTTAAAAAAAAATTCGAATTTAATAAGAGGCAAGTAATTAGCTTAGATAATGCACCAAACATGATCAGTACTACTGAAAAATTAAATAAGGACAATGAGGATGAGAAGCAGGAAGCTGGTAAATGTGATACTGATTTTATTGAATGTCAAAACGAAGAAGCAATAGTCGTTTTCAGAATGAACTTGATAAAACTAACAAAAGACTATGTTCCGGTGACGTTAAGATTGCATACATGAAATGTGGAGCTCATACTTTACAGTTAGCGGTGCGCGAAGGTCTCCGCAATACTCATACAGCAAATCTTATAAGCAAGGCGAGACAAATAGCAAAAAGCAGCAAGTACCCCAAAATTGATGGAAGTTCTAAAGCTTCAAGCTAGAAAAGTGGCAATCTTAGAAAAGGAGACAAGATGGAGAAGTACATATATTATGCTCGAAAGACTTCTGCAATTGAAAGACTATATTAGTATGATGTCTGCCGGTACTGCTGAACTTTCTCTCTCCGATAGTCAGTGGGAACAAATCGAAACCCTAAAAGATTATAATTAAAACACCCATTCTTTACAAGAATAAAAAATTCAAGCAGAAGACTTGACTGCAGGAAATTTTTTATAGAGAATGGAAGTATCTAATTAATGTACTCGAGAATATAAAAGGGATTTTAGCAAATGACATAAAAAATTCCATGGAAAGAAGAGAGAGAATATTAACTGAAAGAAAATATTTTTGTTGGGCATCTTTTTTGATCCGCAGTTCAGAATTTTCGTTAGAACTGAAGATCTGATATTAAAAGCTAGGAATGTTCTTTGTGAATTAGGACTAAAATGAATAACACTATAGAATATAAATCTGGGTTGGAGTCAGATAGTTCATCAGTTTCAGGAATACTCCCTTGTGGTACTATCTTGTCAGATGAAGATGAAGAAGTCAAATTTGACAAAAAAATGGGACCAATTGCAGCATGCTGAAGAGGGATTGAAAAAGACAAACTGCCATTAAAAGAACTTTAATCTAAAAATCCACTAGAAAAATACAAAGTAGAATTCCATAAGGTATCAGATGAAATAATGAAAATCGACCGAAAATCAAAGTTAACTGTTAAAGAGGCAACCCTATTCCAATTCTAAAATTTTGCAAGATGCGACTTACACAATTACAGATTTGCCTCCTATTCAAGTGAATGTTGAGCGCTTATCTTCTCCTTTAAAAATAAT
>JABUQX010085482.1:10000-15000 GCA_015478945.1 Trachelipus rathkii
ATATATATATATATATATATATATATATTTTTATGTTTTTGAGAGAGAGAGAGAGAGAGAGAGAGAGAGAGAGAGAGAGAGAGAGAGAGAGAGAGAGAGAGAGAGAGAGAGAGAGAGAGAGAGGTGCGTACGTTTGTCTGTCTGAGTAAAGTTTCAAACCGTCCCCCAAGAAATAATAACAAAACATAAATTAAAATTAAAAACAGTTTTGTTATTATTTCAACTATGCTTGTGCGATAAGTTAAGTTACTCGTTCAAAGCTTGATTTTACATTTTTATTTCGTCTTTTTGAGTTTAAGTAAAAAAAAAATTGCAATATATATAATTTTAAAACGAGGAGATCACAACTAAAAAGTAGTTGTTGAAAGGCATTTAATATTATTTCAGTTGAAAAGACACCAGCGTTTACTTCCATTAATTGACAAGTGAAATCTGAACCATCCATTACTTTTAAAATAGAAGTGAATATAATGATGCATTTCAATACATATTCCTCCTTCAAATTCTAAACTCACATTAAAATAGTTTGTCTTGTCTTGTCTTGTCTTGTCTTGTCTTTATTGCCTTGTTCATTCTTTTCTTGTCTTCTTTCTTCTTCTTTTTGTCTTCTTTTCTTCTTGTCTTTGTCTTCTTGTCTTCACTATAACTCTAGAAAGGTTAGAGCGATGACTGATATATTTTCTGAATAATTTAATATTTCTTGTTATAAAATAATATAATTTCTTTTCTTCTTTAAATTCATATTTTGAAGCTTATAAATTTAAGTTTAAGAGCTACATGTAAATCCACTGTGACTTGATTTATAGATTTGTAAAAGCATATATATATATATATTTATAATATCACAAAATTATTATTATTATTATTATTATTATTATTATTATTATTATTATTATTATTATTATTATTATTATTATTATTATTATTATTATTATTATTATTATTATTATTATTATTATTATTATTATTATTATTATTATTATTATTATTATTATTATAAGCAAAGCAATATTTCTTCAACCATTGCAATTGTATTATAGTACTAACCAACCTTTTGTATATTTTTTGTTGTATTGTTTAGCAATATATGTAACCTATTTAAAACTTATAGAAAAATAACCTTAATTTCGGTCTGAAGAGTAAATAAAAACGCTTCAACATTATTTTATTAGAATGCTTGGTAGCACTCATCAATATTCCATTGCTGTTCAAGTAAAATTACTTGTAGATGTTCCTGAAATTTTGTGGGAGCTCACAGAGAAGCGAAAGTATATTTATGCAGCAAAGCTTTTGTTGCTAGTATACACAGACACATATAGACATATATATATATATATATATATGTATATATATATATATACTTTACATATCTATAATAATATATATGTATATATATATATATATATATATAAAAAATAATATATATATATATATATGAAGATGGTTTGAAATCTCGGCAGATTAACTGTTCTGGGAAATGAAACTTAAGAAGGTTCAGAAGATTCATTGAGTACAGCTACCTTATAAATAGGTAGACTGGCATATATACAAGCATGCATGAAAACATACATACACACAAATACACACACACAGCATATATATATATATATATATATATATATATATATAATATATATATATATATATATATATATATATATATATATATATATATATATATATATACTTTATATATATATAATAATATATATATATATATATATATATATATATATGTAAATATATATGGCTATTCAGTAGGATCTTTCACCGAAAAGGTATATTTAGTAAAATTTTGTATTTTACCCACTTTAAAAGGTTTTGTATTTTTAACCAATAAGCATAAAGATTAAAATTGCCAAAACTTTTTTTTTAACTTAATAAGCATTACAATATTAAAATAATAAATAACATTGTAAAATTGAAATCTATAATACCTAACGAAAGTTGAATAACTTTTCAAACTTGCTTCCTTCGCCTTGCTTGGGTTACTTACTTGCTTACTGGATTACTTGCTTGCTTACTTGCTTACTTACTTACTTACTTATAACGTAACTTGCCTTACTTAACCTAACTCAATTTGATTAAATATTATCAGGTATCACACTTTTTTTCTTACTTTCATTTTGTTTTTCCTCTAAATTCTGAAAATTTTCTTCTTTTACCACAAAAATTTGCAGGAGAAAAAGATCCTACTGAATGTCATATATATATATATATATATATATATATATATATATATATATATATATATATATATATATATATATATATATATATATATATATATATATATATATATATATATATATATATATATATATATATATATATATATATATAATATATATATATATATATATATATATATACATATATATATATATATATATATATATATATATATATATATATATATATATATATATATATATATATATATATATATATATATATATATATATATATATATATATATATATATATATATAAATATTTATATATATATATATATATATATATATATATATATATATATATATATATATATATATATATATATATATATATATATATATATATATATATATATATATATATATATATATATATATATATATATATACAAAACCTTAATTTTTGTAAAGAGGTTTCTCTCCATTTTTATCGATTTGATAATTGGAGGTAGAAAGAAATGTTGCGCAAAGAATAATATCAATTAAGCTAATACTAAGTAATCCCCTTTTAAGAAGATTGTCCAGTTGAAGCTTTTCTCTATAAAAGACTTAGGGTTAAAGGAACTCAAATCTGAGGGGGGTGGGAAAGGGGTCAAATTAAATTATATGAAAATAAAAAAGTATTGAGAATAATTGCGCATAAAACGTCCTTTGTTGTTATTATTATTATTATTATTATTATTATTATTATTATTATTATTATTATTATTATTATTATTATTATTATTATTATTATTATTATTATTATTATTATTATTATTATTATTTTTATTATTATTATTATTATTATTATTATTATTATTATTATTATTATTATTATTATTATTATTATTATTATTATTATTATTAATTTTATTATTATTATTATTATTATTATCATATTATTATTATTATTATTATTATTATTATTATTATTATTATTATTATTATTATTATTATTATTATTATTATTATTATTATTATTATTATTATTATTATTATTATTATTATTATTATTATTATTACTATTATTTTTGTTATTGTTATTTATTTATTAGCATTTTGAAAGCCTTTTTTAAAACTTTTCATGCCATATATATATATATATATATATATATATATATATATATATATATATATATATATATATATATATATATATATATATATATATATATATATATATATATATATATATATATATATATATATATATATATATATATATATATATGGGGTCTCCGCTTAATTTAATATTCAATCACATTATGTAACACGTGTCGTTTTGCAATCGTTCTTTTCTCTCTGAAACACCATGCCTTATTCTAGTAGAATATCCATCAAAGGAGCCCAAATTATAAAACTATTATATAGAAAAAGCGACGCTGATCACGTGCCTTGTCACAAGTGGGTTAACTGTAACAAGTCGCTAAAGGAACACAAATGAACATTCTTTTTAAATAGAAAGTTTAAAGAATGTTGTAAGTATGAAGAGAAAATGTAAATTAAATTTCTAACTAACAGTTAACAGCATTAATATTGCTAATAACGGCTGAAACACCTGCACGAACGAACATGAACTCCAACTGCATGAGCTACGATGATAACAATAATAATAATAATAATAATAATAATAATAATAATAATAATAATAATAATAATAATAATAATAATAATAATAATAATAATAATAATAATGGCCAGCCAACGCAATAATAATGGCAAAAATAATAATAATAATAATAAAAATAATAATAATAATAATAATAATAATAATAATAATAATAATAATAATAATAATAATAGCTAAAAGAACAGCAACAACAATATCTGTAGCAACAATAGCTATCAAAAACAACAGTAAGAACAACAACAATAGCGTCAACAATAATAACAACAACAAGAGTAAAAATAGGAACAGCAACAAGAACAATAATAAAAAATTAACAACTATAACACGAACAACAACAATAACAATTACAATAGCAACAAAACCAACAATAACATCAACAATAATAACAAAAAACCCTTGGGGAAATGTATACACTACTTAACAAAAAAAAAAACTCGCAATAGCATCTGCATCACAATCACAAACAATGTCATAACATTGTTTGCAAAAAGGTTTTAACAGGATAATTCCTTCATACAATAACGACAGCGCTAACACATACAAAAAGGAAATCCTCAAAAAGAAATAATAAACTAATTTCCGAATCCAATTAAAAATCTTGACACTCGTAGCCACCACTGAGCATTATTAAGTTTTTTAGCATGGATAAATAGGGAATGTGTGTGTGTAGGTGTGTGTGTGTGTGTGTGTGTGTGTGTGTGTGTGTGTGTGTGTGTGTGTGTGTGTGAGAGAGAGAGAGAGAGAGAGAGAGAAAAGAGACTTCTTTTTTAGAGAGAGAGAGAGAGAGAGAGAGAGAGAGAGAGAGAGGTAAGACCTGATTTCATTCTAAATATAATTTTTTCCATATTTTATTTTTTACCAACTTAATTAAAAATGCAAAATCTCGAAAATAATTTATAAAAACAAAAATGAATAATAATAATAATAATAATAATAATAATAATAATAATAATAATAATAATAATAATAATAATAATAATAATAATAATAATAATAATAATAATAATAATAATAATAATAATAATAATAATAATAATAATAATAATAATAATAACAACAACAACAACAACAACAACAACAACAACAACAACAACAACAACAACAACAACAACAACAACAACAACGAAAACAACAACAACAACAACAACAAC
>JABUQX010085482.1:20000-40977 GCA_015478945.1 Trachelipus rathkii
TTCTTGAAGATTGATAAATCAAAGTAAAATTGATAAATAGGAGAATTATTGTACGAAAGCAAGTGTTATCTTATATGAGAATATTGGCTATTAAAATCAGGATAAGTTAATAACTTTGTAAGTTAATCATTTTATATATCTTTGACTTAATTTCTCGAAAATCTTAATCACAAAATAAATAGAAATTTTATAGTGAATTTTTAGCCATAAATATTAATTCATTTTTTTTGGGCTGCATGCAAGTTGGCTTCTGAATCCAGCAACGATGTAATAAATCAAATGATTATTTTTTAACACAGGAAGATTAGTTTTAGATAATGAAAACACCAAAGTTTTCTAAATGAAAAAATCAATCAATCATTATCTGAAAGTAGATGAATTGGTAATTATAAGAAGGAAAATATTTACTTCTTATTTCTTCTTATTTACTTATTATTACTTTAGTTCTTATTCATCAAAATGAATATTTTCTGCTTCCTGAATCAAGTAGCATGTAAAATAATACATCCTACGTTAGAGCTTTCTAAACTATAAAACCATAATAATTCCCACTGTTCTAACAAGTTTTGCATAAACATATTTTAATCATAAATCAGAATAAAGTACATAACCAGCAGTTAAATAAACAAACCTGGTAAAGTGGTTTTCTTCTCCCAGAGGTAGGTGATACAGGCAAAGACATTAATATCTTTTAAGAATTCTGCAGTTTAGCATTATATAAATCATAATAGTTTTTGCCTATCTGTGAACAATTAATAAAGGCTCTAGTGAGTTACAATTACATTTTAAAGATGATGATATTTGAATTAATAAATAAATACTAGTGATGGGACGATTAATCATCATAGTCAAAATCAGCATATTTTTTCTCAATCTCTGTTGTCAATTTTCTGCTGATTATTTTGCTGATTAAGTTAGGAAATATTACACCAGAAACTGGAGAAAGATTATTTTTCTGCATCATAATTTAAGAGCTCTAAATTTAAAGTACTAGAATTTTGTAGGTCTGTCTATGTTCTCACATATTACAATTTTTTAAAATCAATGTTTTGAAGATACTTACTATATATATATTAAAATTACATAAAACATTAAGTTGAAATATAAGGAGCATAAATGATTTTAATATTAAATAAATCATTATTATTAATAAAGAGAAATTATTATTATTATTATTATTATTATTATTATTATTATTATTATTATTATTATTTTTATTATTACCGGTATATAGAAATTAGAAATAAAACCAAGATGTTAATGAATAACAGGAAAACTTTCTATGTATTAATGAGGTTGTTAATAAATAAGAATGAAGTGAGCACAATTTAATTCTTCCTTATTATAAATTTGTTGAATTTATTAAAATAATAGAAATTTTTAAAATATACTTTTTCAATTAATCATCAGCTTCAAACTTTACTATAATCATCATTGTCAAAAATTCTTAATCATCCCATCATTAATAAATACACAATTATATATATTGAAAATATTTTCTAAATTAAGAACTTTCATTAATATATATATATATTATATTTCTAATATATTTTGATTCAGATATTTAAAGTAATAAGCCAACAGGAAAACTAGTTAAATATAAGCACAAACATTTTGATTAAAATTGAGGATATTTTTTTAACCACAATGGTCACTTACCTCTTTTGATAAACAGATCAGGTTATGCATAAGAAAAAGGCTCATCATCAATGAGCGGTTTTAGTAATGTCATCCTAATTTTATAACCATTTGTTTGCACCAAGGCCTGCCAAGCTGCAGCTCATAAAATAATTTTGGTCAATGTCTAACTTAAATTATGATAGAATCTATTTTTTTTATGAAGAAAAGAAATAATGATTAATATTAATTTTATTATCTTGACTTATTTTGAATTAAATTATTACAAATATTAAACATAGCATTTCTTTCTATAGTCTTAAATAAAAAATGTTTTAACGACAGTCAAACAAGAAACATAAATAGTGTGGCTGTGTAGGGCTCTTTAAATGAAGAAATTTGACCATTTATGGTGTTATACTATATGAAACTTGTGTAGCAACAAAAAAAAAATAATATCAATGTTTCCACTGAAGCAAAAACAAATATAAAAAATTTTACCTTAAAAACAGAAAGAGTAGGCCTATATAAAACAAAAGTATAGAGACAGTAAGAAGCCACATGAAACTATTGAGACTGTCCCAGTCAACTAGAATAAAGAACTAATCAACCAATATGCTCATGCAAAACCCCCACAGCACCATAGGGCTTGTCAATAACTTACATAGTATACACCTAGTCTACTGTATAACCAAAAAAAAAATAAAACATGGCTATAGTACATACTAACCACACTACAAGTTAAACAAGTTAGTCACAGTCACACCATACAGTTTAACCTTAATAACTACTGTAACTAAAAATCTGCCAAAATAGCTTAGTCAAAATATCCTATATGATGCTCAAACCACCCATATACCTATTCAATCCTTTTTCAATGTTTGCAAGTGAGTACATTCAACAACCTCCTGTGGCAAACCATTCCAAAAAGTAACAACTCTACTACTGAATGAACGTTTTCTTATATCAAGACAGCATGCCTTCTTTTTAATTTTCTTATTGTGCCCCCCTGGTTTCCTGTCTGTGGTCTACTATAAATAATTTATTAGTCTCCATATTATTAATAGATATAAATATCATGCAGACTTGCATCATGTCGAAAACATTCCTAACTCCTTCAGTCTTTCCTCATAGCTCTTATCCTCAAACCAAGAAATCATCCTTGTTGCTCTACATTGCACTCTCTCTAGCATATCTAAGTCTTTCTTTAAATAAGGGGACCAAACTTGTGCACAATATTCTAATACTGTCCTAACATAGCTAAATTATACAGTTTACTTATAACTTCGTTGCTCTTGTAAACAACATTGCGATTTATTATGCCCAGCATCTTATTAGCATTATTCCTTGCATCCAAACACTGATTGGCTACTTTCAAATTACAGCTTATAATCACACTTAAATCTTTTTCTTGGTACACAGACTCAAACCAATCTCCATTAATATTGTAGTAAAATCTTTTATTTGAGTATCCTCCTAGGTAAAGAATACACTTTTTACTATTAAAATTCATTTGCCACTTATCTGCCCACCCAAGAAGTTTATCAAGATCATTTTAAATCTTTATACATCCATCACTATTCCTTATTGAGGTAGCCACTTTGATATCTTCTGCAAACTTAGAAACCTAGTTTAAATCATTTCTATATATGAGGAACAATAGTGGCCACCAGCACTGAACCCTGTGGGATACCACTCTTCACTATTTCTCATAATGACATATTGCCATTTAGTAGTACATGTCTTCTATTCCATAACCACTCTTTAATCCAACCATGTACCACACCTTATCTAAGGCTTTGCTGAAGGCAAAATATATATCAACTGGATCTTCTCAGTCAATTCAGTCAGTAATGTATTCCATAAATTCTAAAAGGTTTGTCTGACATGACCTACACTTTCTGAAACCATGTTGGGAGTCATTCAATGTCTTATCATCCAAATATTTTTCTATATGACCTTTCAGTAATTTTTCCGAAACTTTTACAACCAGAGATGTTAAGCTCAGTGTTTACTGAGGAAAGATTAGATAATAGTTTGGAGACTAATAGTTTTTGTATGCATGTACAAATAACTTACAGAATTTTGAATTTGGACGTAAAAGATATTAAACGTTTATTAGACCATATTGATCCAGGTAAAGCTGCAAGGGCCTGATGGGATATATGGTAGAATTCTGAAAGAGGGTAGTATCAGCATTGCAAAGGCACTGTATTTGATTTTTTAAGCGATCTATAACATTTGGTGAGGTACCAGATGACTGGAAAACAGCATATGTTGTGCCTATTTATAAGAAAGGTAGTAGGGAAGATTTGGGAAATTATAGGCCAGTTAGCTTAACATCTCTGGTTGTAAAGGTTCTGGAAAAGTTACAAAAGGTCATATAGAAATATTTAGAAGATAACTAGGTAATTGTATGACTCCCAGCACGGTTTCAGAAAAGGGTAGGTCATGTCAGACAAACCTTTTAGAATTTTATGAATACATTACTGACTGCATTGACCCGAGGCAGATCCAGTTTGATTAATGTATATTTAGACTTTTAAGTAAAGCTTTGATAAGTGCCCACATTAAGGCTGATGAAAAAGTTATTGCCAAATGTGGTATAGGTGGAGTGGGTACATGGTTGATTAAAAAGTGGTTGCGAAATAGAAAACAGTGTGTACAACTAATGGGAATAAATCATCATGGGAATAGTGAGAAGGGTGGTGTCCCACAGGGTTCCATGCTGGGGCCACTATTGTCCTCATATATATAAATGATTTAGACCAGGGACTGAAATGCAAGGTTTCTATGTTTGCAAGATGATACGAGAGTGGCCTACCTCAGTTTAGGATAGTGAGGTTGCATAAGAGATTTCAAAGATCTTGATAAACTTCTTGGTGGGCAGATAAATGGCAATTGAATTTTTAATAGTAAAAAGTGTAAAGGTTCTTCCACCTAGGTTCTCAAATAAAAGTTTTAACTAACGATATAATGGGGATTGGCTTGAGTCTGTGGACCAAGAAAAAGATTTAGGTGTGAAATTATAAGCAGTAATTTGAAAGTCGCTAATCAGTGTTTGGGAGCTAGAAATAAAGCTAATAGATGCTAGGAATAATAAATCGCAATGTTGTTCACAAGAGCAAGGAAGTAATAAGTAAACTGTATAATAGCTATGTTAGGCCAGTAATATTGTGCACAAAGTTTGGGCCCCTTATTTTAAAGAAGACTTAAGATAATGCTAGAAGAGAGTGCAACCGTAGAGCAACAAGGAATGATTTCCTGGTTTGAAGGGTAAGAGCTATGAGAGAGGCTGAAGGAGGTTAGGAATGTTTTCTGTAGAAAGCGATTTTCTCAGAGGGACATGATACAAGTCTACAAAATATTTACATCTATTGATAATACAGAGACCAATAAATTTTTCATAGTAGAAACATGGACAGGTGACCGGGGGCATAATAAGAAATTAAGAAGAAAGCATGCCATCGGTTGATATAAGAAAGCATGCATTCAGTATAAGGGTTGTTAAATTTTTGGAATAGTCTGCCATAGGAGGTTTTGTTGAGTGTGACTCGATTGCAACATTAAGAAAGGGTTAGATTCCTTTATGGATGGGTTGGGTATCATATAAGATATTTGATTATAGCCAAATTGGTGGGTTTTTAGTTATAGTAGTTATTAGTTAGATGGCATGTGCGACCATAACTTAGTTATTAATGCATGTGGATGGTTTGGGTCATATAATATATATATATCATTAGTTTTGACTAAGCCAAAATTGGTGGGGATTTGTAGTTACAACAATTTGACAAGCCCTAGGGTGCTTTGTGGATTTGCATGAGCATGTTTGGGTAGTGGTTGACTGGGACAGTCTCTAGATAGGCCCATGTGGCTTCTTACTGTCTCTTATATTTCTAATGTTAATCTAACTGGCCTATAATTTCCATATCTTCCTTACTACCTTTCTTATATAGGAACAACATATACTATTTTTCAGTCCTCTGGTAGCTCACCAAATGTTATAGATTGCTTAAAAACCAGATACAATACCTTTGTAATATTGCTACTACCCTTCTTCAAAAGTCATGTATAGCATCCGGATCTGCAGATTTACATGGGTCAATATGGTGTTAATAAAGATTTATATTTCCTTTACCTGTGAGATTCAAAATTCTGCAAGTATTTTTAGCATGCCTACCAGAGCTATTAGTACATCAAATTATTAAAAGATCTTTCCCTCAGGTAAACATTGCTGGCAAAGTATAGCTGATTTGACGAATGAGTTAATACCAACTCCTTTTCTGAACTTACTAAAATTTCATTAATTTTAATTGGACAAATTGCCCTCTTACTTTTAAATTTATAAAAGCTAAAAAAAAATTTGACCCTTATTACTATTCCTCATTAAATTAATTTCTGCCTCTATCTTTACCTTTCTTGTTGACTGGTTTAATTCATTTCTATTTTATCTATAATTTTCTAAACCATCCTCTCTATTACTACCCTTGAATATTTTAAAACATCTGTTTTCCCTTGATTTTCTTTCTTACCACTCTATTCCACAATATAAGTTTACTCTTTGCCATCCTAATGGGTCACTGGTTATACATCTCATCCCACCACCATTACAGTTACTAACTAAATCTATAATTATCCATATCAAGATTTAGCCCATCACCAAGTTTTTTGATAGACAAGTCTCCAAACTAGCACTGTAAAGTTCAACACTAATATGACTCGAGTGAACTCCGTCTTCTACAAAAAGATCTTTGTCATAAAATTCTCTCAACAAATCCAAATATCTAATATTTTCTGGAAAAACAAAACAAAAAAAAACATAATTTAATAACCAAGAAATCAAACAAAAGTCTACACACACATTTTGACACATTGTTATTGTTAATTGAGATGGGCAAGAAATTTTAATTATGAAAGCATATGTATAAAAAATATAATAAATCTTAAGCCTTCAACATATCGAAAATATCGATTATAGTAGTAGCCATAGTGTAAATACTAAATTATACAGTTGAACCATAGTGTATTATCAATGTTGCCAACTCAAAGTTTTGAAAAGCACTAAATTAATGCAAGAAAGCGTTAAAAAGGCCAGATTTGATGCAAAAAAGCACTAAACATCGCTAAAAACAAAAACAAAATAGCGTATTTGGTGCATATTTGTGGCACGAAGTTAACAAGAAAAGCACAGGTTTAGTGCAAGAACACTAATTGACGACTCTACTACATCAGATACGAGAAAGAGAAATGGCTATGCTTGCTGGTTAAAACTCCTTACTGGGAGGAAAAATCTTGTTTTGCAAATGTAAATAACAATGTTTGGCCAACTAATACCTTCAATTTCCCCTAATCTAACTTGACGTTATATATATAGAATATTACAACACCGGCGCCACGCAAAAAATACGATATATGATGACGTTACAACATTCCTCTACCCTAGATTCTCTGATTGGTGAGGAGATTTTGTTGACAGATACTCTTTTGCTCTTGATATCTACTCTTATGGATATATGCCAAACCATTCCAAAATTTAACAATCCTTTACTAGAATGAATGTTTTTTTAAATACATCAAGATGGCATGTCCTTCTCCTAATTTCTTACTGTGCCCCCCTGGTCTCCCATCCGTGCCCTACATGAAGATTTTTTGGTCCTCCGCATTATCAATAGAGGTAAGTATTTTGTGGACTGTATCATGTCCCCTTTAAGAAATCGCCTTTCTACAGAAAACATTCCTAACTTCTTCAGCCTCTCCCTCTTACCCTCAAACCCGGAAATCATCCTTGTTTCTCTACGTTGCACTCTCTCTAACAAATCTATATCTAGTCTTTCTTTAAATAGGGGCCCAAACTGTGTGCAACAATACCTTTAATACTGAGGCCTACATAGTTAAATTATACAGTTTTACTATACCTTTGTTGCTCTTGTAAACAACATTGCGCGATTTATCATGCTCAGCATTCTTATTGGAGCTTGATTTCCTTGCTTCAAACACTGAATTTGGGTAACTTTCACAAATTAAACTGCTTATGAATCAGCACCTAAATCTTTTTCTTTTGGTACAGACATCCAGACTCAGAGCCAATCTCCATTCATATCGTAGTTAACGTTTACTTGAAGTAACTAGGTGGAGAACTTACAACCTTTTTACCTAAATTAAAATTCATTTGATGACACTTATTCTAAACCCCACCAAGAAGTTTATCAGATCATTTTGAATCTTTATTCCTTCACTATTTCCTACTGAGGTAGCCACTTTGGTTTCATCTACATACTTAGAAACCTTACATTTAAGTCCTGGTCTAAATCATTTATATATATGAGCGAAACAATATTGGCCCTCAAGCACTGACTGAACAACCCTGTGGGACAACACATTCAACTCTTCAATGTTTCCCATGATGACATTACTAAGAGAATTGTTGCAATTACGTGTTTTTCCTAATTCCAACCACAACCACTCTTAATCCAATCACCATGGTACCTTCCACCTAATAACCACATTGACAATAAACTTCTTTCAATGCAGCCCTATGTGGGGACCTTATCAAAAGCTTTGCTGTTCTAAAATAATAATATGAAACTTGGATTTTACCTTTTATTTTTCCAATGAAGCAAGTATTGGCTCAAGAGTCTCTTTTAAAAAAAAAGGAAAGAACCGCTTTAATGGCCGTTAAAAAGCAAACCATCTGGAGTCGCACGCACATCTTTTTGATACCCTTTTTTTTAATGTTGGTTACTAGAAACTCTTTTATTTTTATCTTCCAGAAGTTTTGTGCGCTTCGGACTCGATCGAAATAAAGTGCATATTTCAGAGATGAATCCTAAGACGTTTCGAATTGTCTGAATTTTAGAAGAGTCTGAGAGACAGAATTTAAGCATGTGCTAAGACACAATGTGTGTATAAGAGCTTTAGGAAAACTTATTCCGATAACAGATTGCACTCCCTCGGCCTCTCCGAATTCGCCCGCTCTCATGGAAGTAGGTTCCATAATATCCTGACTCATTTAAATTTTCGAGTTTAAAACCAAGATAGCCCCGATCCGAGTTTTCTTCTCGCAAAATTACATTTAACATGGCTCTTCCCATCGAGGCATCGTAAACAAATGATAAAAAAAATCCTCTCTTAAAGTAAAAGGAGTATCACCTCCATCACCACCAATCGCGTTACCTTACACCAAAACTGAAAACATGTTCTGTTTTGAAATATCCCGTGTTTCGTCAGTAATACTCGCAAAAAATTTGTTTTTAATTAAATTCTTTCACTACTATTTTTCCTTTGTACAGGCTGACTAAATGACTGTATGATTTCATTCTGTATCATTGGACTCGTATATATTGAATTTTTGGACGATAGAAGTAAGTGGTCTTCAAACCTGGTCACCCCATTTGCTCGAAAACCCTAAGAGGCATTCTAAAATTTCCAGTCATTTCTCAGCTATTGATAATTCAATACGTTCAGAGTCACTTGAGTCCCTTAATGTAAGACCTTGCTGACCACATAAACGTATAGTTTCAATTATTAGTACAAGTTTTTCTCTATTTTCCTTCACATTTTTATTATTTTGAGTGTCCAGTTGTTTGTCTATGCTTTCGATTTTTTCCTGAATAAGAGCTTCCATATTATCTTCGGTTGTAACTGCGCCACGGTGATATTCAGTTCTTTCGTGTTTTCTGAAGGACTGTAAAGCTTTCTTTAAGTTTCGGTATGGCTTACTTACAAATGTCTTAATCTTTTCATGACTTCCTTTGCGAGCTTCCTCGATGTTCAGAAACAATACACACAGTGGGGGCTCTAGACTTTGCGGGGCCCTGGGCGGCAATGGCAGCCCTAGCTAGGCTTTGCGGGGTCCTGGGCGGTGTTTTCTTAGAAAACATACACAAATATATGAAGTATTAAATTCTAATACCCACACAGAGAGCCCTCTTAACCATTAGGCAAACTAGGCAAATGCCTAGGGCGGCAGAATATGAGGGTGGCCCTAGGTGGCTAGAACGCGGTTGACAAAAAAAAATAAAATAAAAAATTCTATAATATTATATATATAAATATATATTATATATATATTATATATATAATATATAATATATATATATAATATTATAAATATTATATATATATATATGATATATATATATATATATATATATTATATATATATATATATATAATATTTATATATATATATATATATATATAATAATATATTAGCAGTTGGTCACATGAAACCACTTCACATGGGGCAAAGCCTTATTCAAGGGGGGGTGTTGCAACGCCTCAGAAGTTCACAACTAACGTAAGCGCAAATAACGCATATGAGCACAAACGTTAACAAGCTTTGGAAGTGAGAGGGATTAATATTCAGCAGGAAACACAGTGGAAGATGAAGAGAATTCCACGAACTGAAGGTGATCTGCAGTGAAAAGGAAGGAAAGCACCGCAGCGGAAGTAAGCCCTGGAGTTACCCCACGAGAATCCACAGATTACAAACTCGTGCGGCAGACACAGCACCCCCTATGTTACGAGGGTATTGTAAAGGTGGTGGTAACGCGCGTGGACAAGTTCCCTCGAGCACACTGCCCTCTGCGGTACCCATAGAAAAGAGATACAGCAACCAACATCGCGCCGCAAGATAGAGGGTCAGAGAGTGGAGAGTACATAACAGTTTATAAGTCTTTTGGCTTTTGACTCGACCCTGTCAAAAAGCCGAGTGAGACCAGAAGCGCCCCCAGATATGAGACAGTAATCCATGACTCCATACAGGGCGATGAAGGCCCTTGTATACAGCTGAGTAACTGAAGAAAGAGGAAAAAAAGTCTCGCAGTCCAAAAACAGAACTCTCAGTTTCTTTGAGCCGCCCTAGCAACCGTGTGATGTGAGGTTTCCAAAACATTTTTTTGTTATGTTAAGGCCCCAGGAATGTTTATATTGTCAACAGGAGAGACGAGAGAACCGTCGAAAGAGATTAGGAAAGTGGAAGGTGTTTTAGAGAGGGAAATTTGTAGAAGTTGAGTTTCTAAAGGAACTTAAATTTCACAAGGTTGAGTCGACCCCACCCAGGAAATTCTACCAAGATCAGCGAGAATAGAAATGGAAAGATTAATGACGAGAGGCAATTCTAGAAGTACAAGAGGGAAACCAGAATTGAAATGAGTTGAAGAATGTTTGACGTGTGCGCCCTTCCAACTCTGAGGGAAAGTGGTTAGTTTTGAGACATAGAGAATATAGTTGAACGAGGGGCGGGGTCGCACGGAGGCACATTCCCTCAAAATTCGGGGAGGAACGCCGCATCCGGTCCACCCGCCTTCCTAACTTCATAGATTTCAGGAGCCATGCACCCGATCAAATGAATCTCAGGCAAAGGCATAGGCCACCTGAGAGGAGAAGGACGAGGGGGAGGAGGAATGCCAGATCGTCAGCCGTTGAGTTTAGAGGAAAATGGAGCCAAGAGATTGGGCCTTTTCAGTTGGAGATTAGCAACAGAACGTCAGATCGGAAAAAAGAGGAAAGGCAGATTTACAAGAAAAGTTGTTAGAGATGTTTTTTTGGCAAGAGACCAGAAAAGATTTTTCAGTAGGAGAACCTAGAAGGTTAGCGCCCCCTTTCGTTTGATGAAAGCGCGCTTTGCTCGTCGAAGAGTATCCCTCCTGCAACGATTTCTAGCTGAATGAAAATTAGGCAAGAGTGATAGGAGAACGAGAATTTTTTCCATTCCCGATACGCACTGTCTCTAAGCCTGAATGGCCAGGGCCCCAAGCACGATCGAACCATGGATTAGGAGGAGAGAAAGATTTAGTTGAAAGAAAGAATGAACCTGCTCATCCATCAACGATTACAGTTCCCACCTTATCGGCAGAAACCGAAGCGTCACCAGAGTCAGCAGTTGTACAAAACAAAGCTTTCCTATAAAAATTAGTTTTTTTAGTTAATTTTGAAATACCTTTTCAAGATTTTGATGCCAAGAAGTAAAACTAATATTCTTTAAATTTCATAAAATACCTGGATAAAGCAACAGTAAAATGGGCATAAATTTAGATTTTAGTAATGCATTTATAAACTTTTAACTAAATTTTTATTTATTTAATTTTATAATGTATTATATTTATTTCAAATTTTTAGTATTTAATTTAAGAAGAGTTTATACTAGGTGAAATTTTCCATATCTCATCTTGGTTCAGAGTCAACAATATAATTAAGAATTATGAAGTATTTTGTCTCCAACAAGAAATAATTTCATGAGATTGGAAGCAGCTTTGTTTAACTTTGGACTAATTTTTTCCCACGAGGCGAAGGCCTTGTTCCTTTTTATTATATTAGGGCTAGCGCTGGACCTACAACAACAGAAGCGAAGTGCCCTAGGGCTGGAACTCCAAAAACGATTCTAGTTCAGATGAGAAAAAAAACAACATTTTGTTATAGAAGTTCTTAAAATTACCATGAATAGCAGCTAAATAAATACTACAGCAGATTTCAATTCTACAAGCCCACTCAATCCTGAGCATTTAGGAATAAATGCGACGTCTATAGAAGGAAACTACATGAAATAACAAGGTGAGATCTGGTTGTTTTTCTTAGTTATAAATCTCCTTCTTATTTGCCTGAAGTGTATAAAAAAAAAAAATAAACTCTGCAAAAAATTTATTTAATTTTAAAGTTTTTATAATATAAAACCAAAAACCTTAAGTTAAGCCATAGGCTTACTTCATAGATAGGCTATATTTATGCTCATTTTTTCTATGCTTGCATAATTATCCAGTGTAACTAAAGTTGCAATCCTTCAGAATTGAACCAGTCTTTCATCATTTTCCATTTTATATTTGTAATTCAGTTTTCCATAACCAATTTTTTATATAGGGCAAAACCTTGAATATATGTTTTTACTGAATTACCATATATTATAACCAGATGAAGGATACATGAATTTTTTTTATAACCATGATTGGATTGCTGCAACCTTTTTTTATCAAATAAGTATCACATAGCATTAATAAACTAGTCTCATTTTTATAATTCAGTCATTTTTACTATTTAGTCAATTATTTGATTAAAATTTTTTCCCACTGAATTTGTTACTCCATAGGCTAGTCTTATATTTTACTATTTGAGAAGTTGAGAGAGGAGGCAGAATTATAAGTTACATTTATTTGGTGATTGTTTAGTTTAGGTCAGTCACCTCAAGTTATCTTGCAAGCAACATTTTATAACCAATAGCCTATCTCCTTTCCCAGTATTATAATTATAAATATAATTTTATACCATCCCATTCTTTGTGGTATACTATATTCATTATAAATTTTTTCAGAGGGATTAAAACTACCCGACTGAATACTGCATCGTTCTTCCATCCATCCACTTCAAGACCAGATCAATCTCCGCCTAATTATTATTATTATTATTATTATTATTATTATATTATTTTTTTTATTATTATTATATTATTATTATTTATAAAAATTAAGTTTTAAAACTTTTTTTTTAACCATAACTTTGAATTTTCTGGTCTAATTTTTTGAGTAAAATGTTGCAAATTTTTTTAAAAATATATTTTTGAAACTTTTTTCAAATATTCAGTTAGCCAAACAACTTTGGCTAGGGTTTTTTTTATTCATGGCGACCGTGACAGGACAGGCAAGGCGTAATTAAAAAGGATTGATCTGGGCTTGATGGAAATTGGAATCTGCGAAAATAACAAAAAAAAATTTTTTCTTTTAAATATTTGCGTTTTTTCAAGATTTACTTTTACGAAACACATAACCATATTTTATATTTGTATTTTGTTTAAAATTTATCTTTTAAGCAAACTTAAATACCATTTTTTTCTTAAATTTGATTTTTCCAAAAAATTTCGCATATTTTTGTCGAAACCAATTTTCTACGATTTACCTATTTTTGGTCGAAACAATTTTCACATATTTCTTTTTCAAAACATTTTGCATATTTTATATGTGCAAGCACAATTTGTTGCTTCCATAACCTTAGTTGAAAGTTTTGTCTATGATTTTATTTTTTTTAAAGTTAAAAATTTCGCAATTTTTTATAAAAAATTTTTTAGTCGATTTTATTTTTTCATTCAAAAAATTTGTTCGCATAAAATTTTTTAAAAATATTTTTCGCTTAACTTAAGTCGAAAGTGTTGTTCAAAATTTTATTAAAAAAAAAAAAAAAAAAAAATTTTTGCAATTTTTTTTTTCGAAAGTTTTTTTCGTCATCGATTTTATTTTTTGTTGAAATATTTTTCTAAAATTTTTTTTCCTTTTGTCAAAATATTTTCTGATAACGTTAGTCGAAAGTTTTGTCTACGATTTATTTTTTTTAGTCAAAATATTTCGCTTAAAAAAAAATATATATATTTTCTCCGAAAGATTTTTGGCCTAATTTATATAGTCAAAACGAGTTTTATCATTTTTCTTGGTCATACTTTTTTTTGGCCTACAATTTACTTTTTTTTATTAAAACCATTTTTGCATAGTTTCTTTTGCCGAAAGCTTGTTGCATATTTTAAAAAAAAAAATAATAATAATAAATATATAAATAAATAAATAAAAAAAAAAAAAAATTTCCTTTAATATTTGGCCTATTTTGATTCAGAACTTATACATATAAGCTTATCATATCATTTTTATAAGTTTTTTCTTTTCAATATGGCTAGTTTAAACCTTTTAATGTTAAAACGTAAATTCATCCGAAGAGACATTACCTTAGAGTTAAGTAAAATCCAAACCAATATTCCCACATCCTTAGTGGAAATGAATAAAATAAAATATATGGTTGAAGATAAGGAGAAATCTTTAAAATATCTGGATAATGAAATACAAGATATCCAATTTTCCAAACAATTTGATGCTGATAAGTTTGCACAGGAATATAATTTGTGTCTTGACTATCAAAGTAAATGTAAAGAGATCCTTGCAATCATTTTTTGTGCTACAATGGAACAATCTTTCAATACACCCAATCTATATTCTGATACAGGTAACATGATTCCTCATTCAGGGTCAAAATCTCATGTTGAGCTAGTAAATGAGTTGAAAGATGGGATTGAGTGTAATTTGAGTAATGAAATTGTAGATGATGAAGTAAATGAGAATTTAGATAGTGCTAAGGAGGTGTTATATGACCAGTGCAACAAAGACACATCATTGAATATGAGTGAGTTTAAAGAACATTCCTCAGAAATAAAGGAGGCCCCTGCTCCCTCTTCTCAAAAATTTGAAGAAAAAACAGTTGAGGAAGTAGGCCTACCATATTCTTGCTATACATTTCCTCTCATTCTTCAGCCTTATTGCTTGAGACTGCAACCATTTATGCTTAACCTCCCCAAAGTGTGTGAATTGATTTTAAATCCATATTTTGAATCCCCTTCCCTCACTGTTAAATTTTCAGTACTTCAGTGGGACACATGTAAAGTTATACTTGGGGTAATTGACCTTATTTCCAATATGAATAATGGAGTTAAATTTGTTATTGTGCAGAATAGTTCAGTAAATACCAAATCCAAATGTAAACATATCCCTACCTTTGAATCCTTGAGTATTACATTAACTACAGAATTCATTTTTAATTTGCATAATGTACTTTGTGGTAATTACTGTATAGTACCTATTCAAGTACAATCAATTCCCATCTATCAAGACAGTACAGTAGCATTATCTTTGTTAGATTCTTTCCTATGTGAAAGAAAAAGGTTGAAAAAGTGTTCTGTTTTTGAAGAAAAAAGATTACATAAAGCTTCTGAAAAGTATATAACTCCTTTATTTTTGGCTAGATTTGATAATTGTATTTCACCATGCTTTCCCCCAAAACCATTAAAAAATTCAAACTGTTTCCCAGGACCAGATTTCCTTAAGCCTGATAAATTTGATACTAAATTATATGTAAGAGCCCCAATTTTTGCTGCATCTTCAAATTCAAACATAATACCAGATAATAATAAAAATACTTGTGTTTTAAATATTAACCAAAGAGGAAAAAACCATCATCATGAATATCTAAAAGGGTGTTCACAATTCTCTAAATTTTCCTTTGATAATAAATTAAAACTTAAGCATAAGAATGAAAACCTCCTCCCATTTGATAGAGGAAAAGTGCCAAAATTT
This sequence comes from Trachelipus rathkii, assembly GCA_015478945.1. Classification (NCBI taxonomy): domain Eukaryota; kingdom Metazoa; phylum Arthropoda; class Malacostraca; order Isopoda; family Trachelipodidae; genus Trachelipus; species Trachelipus rathkii. Next base: position 35,717 of record JABUQX010085482.1, read on the forward strand.
TTAGAATGCCATGTTGAAAGCTATCCAATAATTTACTCCATTCCTGAGAAACATAACCATAATGCTGCATTGAGACTGACTGAAAACAATGCTGCTCTTAAAACTTACTGTAATTTTAAAATGCTAAGACTACATAGAATTGAAGTGCATTTACATTTTATAATTATTCTAGATATTTAGTTTAATTTTTTATTTAGTTCAATTTAAGTGGATTTTTTTTTTCATGCTCATTTAACACATAATTTTTTTTAATTATTAAAAAAAAAATTAATCTTTTGTTCAATTTAAGTAAATTTATCTGAATAAATTTAAAATAAATTGAACCATTCTGGTGTTAGTGTACAAACAAAGCTTTCCTATAAATATTTTATTAGTTAATTTTAAAATACTTTTCAAGATTTGATGCCAAAAAGTAAAACTAATATTCTTTAAATTTCATATATACCCTGTGATAAAGCAACAGTAAAAATTAGCATAAATTTAGATTTTAGTAATGCATTTATGAAACTTTTAAACTAAATTTTTTAATTTATTTAATTTTTATAATGTATTAATTATTTTCAAATTTTAGTCATTCTTCTTAGTTTTAAGTCACTTATACCTAGGTAAAATTTCCATATCTCATTCTTGGTTCAGAGCTACAAATATAATATAAGAATATTGAAGTATTTTGTCTCCAACAAGAAATAATTTCATGAGATGGAAACAGCTTTGTTTAACTTTGGACTAATTTTTTCCACGAGGCGAAGGCCTTGTTCCTTTTTTTATATATATTAGGCTAGCGCTGGACCTACAACAACAGAAGCGAAGTGCCCTAGGGCTGGAACTCCAAAAACGATTCTAGTTCAGATGAGAAAAAAAACAACATTTTGTTATAGAAGTTCTTAAAAATACCATGAATAGCAGCTAAATAAATACTACAGCAGATTCCAATTCTACAAGCCCACTCAATCCTGAGCATTTAGGAATAAATGCGACGTCTATAGAAGGAAACTACATGAAATAACAAGGTGAGATCTGGTTGTTTTTCTTAGTTATAAATCTCCTTCTTATTTGCCTGAAGTGTATTAAAAAAAAAAAATAAACTCTGCAAAAAATTTATTTAATTTTAAAGTTTTTATAATATAAAACCAAAAACCTTAAGTTAAGCCATAGGCTTACTTCATAGATAGGCTATATTTATGCTCATTTTTTTCTATGCTTGAATAATTATCCAGTGTAACTAAATTTGCAATCATTCAGAATTGAACCAGTCTTTCATCATTTCCCATTTTATATTTGTAATTCAGTTTTCCATAACCAATTTTTTATATAGGGCAAAACCTTGAATATATGTTTTTACTGAATTACCATATATTATAACCAGATGAAGGATACATGAATTTTTTTTATAACCATGATTGGATTGCTGCAACCTTTTTTTTATCAAATAAGTATCACATAACATTAATAAACTAGTCTCATTTTTATAATTCAGTCATTTTTACCATTTAGTCAATTATTTGATTAAATTTTTTTTCCTACTGAATTTGTTACTCCATAGGCTAGTCTTATATTTTGATATTTGAGAAGTTGAGAGAGGAGGCAGAATTATAAGTTACATTTATTTGGTGATTGTTTAGTTTAGGTCAGTCACCTCAAGTTATCTTGCAAGCAACATTTTATAACCAATAGCCTATCTCCTTTCCCAGTATTATAATTATAAATATAATTTTATACCATCCGATTCTTTGTGGTATTACTTATATCACATTATAAATTTTTTCAAGAAGGGATGTAAACTACCCAACCCAATACTGCATATTGTTTCCATCCATCTATTCAAGACCAGATCAATCTCCGCCTAAATACTGTTATTATTATTATTATTATTATTATTATTATTATTATTATTATTATTATTATTATTATTATTATTATTATTTATAAAAATTAAGTTTTAAAACCTTTTTTTAACCATAACTTTGAATTTTCTGGTCTAATTTTTGAGTAAAATGTTGCAAATTTTTTTAAAATATTTTTTTGAAACTTTTTTCAAATATTCAGTTAGCCAAACAACTTTGGCTAGGGTTTTTTTATTCATGGCGACCGTGACAGGACAGGCAAGGCGTAATTAAAAAGGATTGATCTGGGCTTGATGGAAATTGGAATCTGCGTAAAATAACCAAAATTTTTTCTTAAATATTTGCGAATTTTTCAAATTATAATTTTACGAAACTCATTAACCCCCATATTTTAATTATTTATATTTTGTTTAAAATTTATCTTTTTAGCAAACTTAAATACCAATTTTTTCTCCTAAATTTGATTTTTTCTTTTTTTTTTTTTTTCCAAAAATTCGAAACTTTACGTTTATAATTTACTCCGATTTACCTATTTTTGGTCGAAAATTTTCACATATTTCTTTTTCAAAACATTTTTGCTATTTTATATGTGCAGCACCATTCCGTTGCTTCCATAACCTTAGTTCAAACTTGGGTCAAGGATTAATTTTTTTGTAATTGATACTTTCGTTATTTTTTTTGAAAAGGGCTTTTTAGTCGATTTTTTTCTCATTCAAAAAATTTGTTCGCATAAAATTGTTAAATATTTTCGCTTAACTTTGACGAATTTTCAGCAACAGTTTTATGAAAAAAAAAAAAAAAAATAAAGCATTTTTTTTTAAAGTTTTTTTCGTTTTTATTTTATTTTTTTTTTAAAAATATTTTTTTAAAATTTTTTGTCCTTTTTTCGACTGTTTGATAACGTTGATAAAAAGTTTTGTCTAAGATTTATTTTTTTCAGTCAAAATATTTCGCTTAAAAAAATAATATTTTTTTCTCCGAAAGATTTTTTGGCCTAATTTATATAGTCAAACGAGTTTTATCATTTTTCTTGGTCATACTTTTTTTTGGGGCCTACAATTTATTTTTTTTATTAAAACCATTTTTGCATAGTTTCTTTTGCCGAAAGCTTGTTGCATATTTTAATTTGCTATTAAAAAAATAATAATAATAATTAATATATAAATAAATAAATAAAAAAAAAAAAAAATTTCCTTTAATATTTGGCCTATTTTGATTCAGAACTTATAAATATAAGCTTATCATATCATTTTTATAAGTTTTTTCTTTTCAATATGGCTAGTTTAAACCTTTTAATGTTAAAACGTAAATTCATCCGAAGAGACATTACCTTAGAGTTAAGTAAAATCCAAACCAATATTCCCACATCCTTAGTGGAAATTAATAAAATATATGGTTGAAGATAAGGAGAAATCTTTAAAATATCTGGATAATGAAATACAAGATATCCAATTTTCCAAACAATTTGATGCTGATAAGTTTGCAAAGGAATATATTTTGTGTCTTGACTATCAAAGTAAATGTAAAGAGATCCTTGCAATCATTTATTGTGCTACAATGGAACAATCTTTCAATACACCCCATATAATACTCTAATCAGTATAACATGATTCCCTCATTCAGGGTAAATCTCATGTTGAGGCTAGTAAATGATTGTAAAGATGGGAATGTGAAGTGTAATTTGAGTATGAATTGTAGATATGAAGTAAGTATGAAATTTAGATAGTGCTAAGAGGTGGTTATATGACCAGTGCACACAAAAGACACATCTCATTGAATATGAGTGAGTTTAAAGAACATTCCTCAGAAATAAAGGAGGCCCCTGCTCCCTCTTCTCAAAAATTTGAAGAAAAAACAGTTGAGGAAGTAGGCCTACCATATTCTTGCTATACATTTCCTCTCATTCTTCAGCCTTATTGCTTGAGACTGCAACCATTTATGCTTAACCTCCCCAAAGTGTGTGAATTGATTTTAAATCCATATTTTGAATCCCCTTCCCTCACTGTTAAATTTTCAGTACTTCAGTGGGACACATGTAAATTATACTTGGGGTAATTGACCTTTTTTCCAATATGAATAATGGAGTTAAATTTGTTATTGTGCAGAATAGTTCAGTAATACCAAATCCAATGGTAAACAATCCCGCCCTACCTCCCTATGGAATCCTTGAGTATTCATTTACTACAGTAATTCATTTTTAATTGCATAATGTACTTGGTGGTTTACTGTTATAGTACTATTCAAGTACAATCATTCCCATCTATGATTCAGACAGTAACAGTAGCATTATCTTGTTTAGATTTTCCATGGTGAAAAGAAAAAGGTTTGGAAAAAAGGTGTCTGTTTTTGAGAAAAAAGATTACAATAAAGCTTCTCTGAAAAGTTATATTAACTCCTTTAATATTTTGGCTAGATTTGATAATTGTATTTCACCATGCTCTATTGAACCATTAAAAAATTTCAAACTGTTTCCCAGGACCAGATTTCCTTAAGCCTGATAAATCTGATACTAAATTAAATGAGCAAATTTTCAACTTTATTAACATAATCTTCAAAATTCAAAACAAAACCAGAATAATAATAAAATTACTTGTGTTTTAAATATTAACCAAAGAGGAAAAAACCATCATCATGAATATCTAAAAGGGTGTTCACAATTCTCTAAATTTTCCTTTGATAATAAATTAAAACTTATGCATAAGAATGAAAACCTCCTCCCATTTGATAGAGGAAAAGTGCCAAAATTTTTAGAATGCCATGTTGAAAGCTATCCAATAATTTACTCCATTCCTGAGAAACATAACCATAATGCTGCATTGAGACTGACTGAAAACAATGCTGCTCTTAAAACTTACTGTAATTTTAAAATGCTAAGACTACATAGAATTGAAGTGCATTTACATTTATAATTATTCTAGATATTTAGTTTATTTTATTTAGTTCAATTTAAGTGGATTTTTTTTTTTTTTTTTCATGCTTCATTTAACATATAATTTTTTTTAATTAATTTTAAAAAAAAAAAAAAAAAATTAATTCTCTTTGCAGAAGTTACTAATCAGAAATAAATTTAAATAAATTGAACAGTTCTGGTGGGAGTGTACAAAACAAAGCTTTCCTATAAAATATTTTTTAGTTAATTTTAAATACTTTTCAAGATTTTGATGCCAAGAAGTAAAACTAATATTCTTTAAATTTCATAAAATATACCTGGATAAAGCAACAGTAAAAATGAGCATAAATTTAGATTTTAGTAATGCATTTATTAAACTTTTAACTAAATTTTTTATTTAATTAATTTTATAATGTATTAATTTATTAATTTTAGTATTTAAAATTTAAGACATAATTTATACCTAAATAAAATTTCCATATCTCATTCTAGGTTCAGAGTCACAAATATAATATAAGAATATTGAA